>JAJJWW010016657.1:0-142309 GCA_023531295.1 Papaver armeniacum
GAGATAAAGATATTTAACTCCTTGATATAATTTTTATTAAGATTGAGTCACATTGTCTAGTTGATTCTCTTAAAAGTATATTGGAGTTAGTCCATACATATTGCTAATCGAAATATTGGGTGAGGTTGTTGTACCCCACTTTTTCACTTTGTTTTTCCTAACTAATGGGCGACCCAGAATTCGCCCGTCACAAGCCTCCAGCGGTTAATCACAATTCAACACTTCACCAGCTGTTAACTTCAAAAATCCCAACTTATGCTACCACGGTTTTTTGTTTTCTATTATGGACGATATGGTTGGCCAGAAACCGCTTCGTTTATAGAAGACAACAACAAAGACCAGCGGACATTGTCCGGTTGGATTTCCAGCTCAACAAGAGTTCACTTGGGCCAATAGTTTATCAACAACATTCCAACCAAACCCTTCGCAGTTTTCCACAATCATCCCCCACGACAGCAACACAACAACACTCTACATCAGATGGACACCTCCAGACCCAGACTGGATTAAGATAAATACAGATGGAGCCGCGAAAGGACATCCGAGACATGCAGGGGCAGGTATTATTTGCCGATCCTCAGCCACATCTACTATCAAAGCGATTTCTCAACCCTTAGGAATCACCACTGCTCTCATGGCGGAAACTAAGGCCCTGCTCCTGGCAGTACGAACTGCAATCGACCATCAGTGGACAAAAGTTTGGTTCGAGACGGACTCCATCAAACTTGTACAACTCATCAAAACCAAAACGTCACCACCATGGTACATCCAAGCGATGATAGAAGAAATCCTCTTCTCCCTACAGAGTATTCCACACCATATGATTACTCATATCTACAGAGAAGGCAACCGAGCGACGAGATGGACTTGCGAACAAGGCGGCACATAGCAGCGCAATTAATCTTCTCACCACTCTGATCTGGGAAAATACATTCCCTAGTTTTTTAATTTCCATTACTGTCTGTGATACGCTAAGAATGGCGTATCCCCGTGTAACAAACATCTAATTTTCCTTTCGGTTTTTTAGTTAAAAAAAAAAAAAAAAAAGGAATTGTTTTTCTAAGCGGCCGATTTTCAGCGCGAAGGGGTGAATGCATGAGTTTGGCGGAAAGTGGACCGGTTCTAATTTGATCATCTTTGACCAAAACTCTCGTCTCGTGGAGAAAAGCGGGTGCCGTTAGTAATTGAATTATTATCGGGGTTGTCAGCCGAGTTGAATCGGACATGGGCAGTTTCGCTCTCTCTCTATATATATATATATATATATAATTAACCGACTAGTGTATTTCCCATCTTCATCTCATCTGTGTTTGTATAGCGGCCGCCTGCAAGTTCTTTTCTTTCTCTCACCCTTTTTCTAGATTTGTCCCTTCTCCGTCAGTTTTTTCTTTTTTCTTTTATGTAGTTAGGGTTTTTATGTTAAGATTTGTTTGATATGAATTGATTCTAGCCTTGTGGGTGTTTAACAATCATCTAATTATAATCTTCCTTTATATATTCTCTCCATCAATTTTTTATTTTTTATTTTATGCAGTTAGGGTTTTTATGTTAAGATTTGTTCGATATGAATTGATTCTTCTGGGTGTTTAACAATCATCTAAATATAATCTTCCTTTATATACGAAGAACACTTACTTGTTAATCACAACAATGTCAGCTCCATTGAGGTAATCACTCTCTCTTCTTTGTTACTTAATAAGATCTTTTATGTTAGTACTTTGTATTTGGATTTCTCTGTTGATCTGTTGGATTAATTAAGGTTCTTGTTTAACCTTTCAGAACAATGGTTCCCCAAATTAGGCGTTTAGGTGCGAAGTTCATTTCAGTAAGGAATTTCTCTGCCGAGGATGAAGGAGTCAAGGAGGTTTCTGAAAACGTATATAAAAAGGCAGGTGCACAAGTTGCGAAAATTTTAGCTGGTGGACTTGTGGGAGTGACTTTTGCTACTTGGTTGCAGTACAAAGCCCGTGGCAAAGCAACAAGCCGCATCTTGGGGTTTACGATTGGAAAATAAGCTTGAGGGACGGTGATCTTAGGTTTTTGTTGATGCTCTATATATTTCTCAAGTAACACTCCACTTTGTCTTCTCTATTAAGAAGACACCTAACTTTCGTGTTGTTTTTTTTTTTTCTTCGAAAAAGAGGCGAACCTCGTGACATATTGATAACACCGATTCAGGTAATCGGAAACCTTACATAAATTGTTCAAGATCGTAATACAGTCATACATGTTGTATTATCTCCACCAATTCTTGCCTATCAAATCCCTCCCTTCATGTCTAAAAAACAATTTCAGAAAACCTTCTCTCTCGCAAAGGAGAGTACCATACCAAACAAATAGGCCCAAACTGGTTCTGAAAACAGGACCAGAATGTGTCAAGGCGCAAAGCGATGACTGGATCAAGTCCGACCCCATGTTCCTCATATCATGTAGATAACATGTACTGGAGTTTTTAAAGTTTAGATTGCCTAGTGCAATCAAGGTAACAAAGACCCAACTAGTAGTAACAGTATTCAAATTGTAACCAAAGTGTCTCAAATAGTAGCCCAAGGTAACAAAGACCCAACTAGTAGTAACAGTGTCTCAAATCGTATCCCAAGTGTCTCAAATAGTATCCCAAGTGTCTCATGTAGCAGTGGTAGTCTGAATCGGTCTTTAGATGTCTGTAACGGAAAGTATCGGGCAGACTCGGCATTGGAGAAGCGGAAACAGTTGAAGTAGAATATGAACTGGATAATAATCTTGATAGAGTTGTTGCTGTCTTTGTTTTCATTACTAAGCCGAAAACAGGTAAAACTAAAACGGGAAGGACTAACATAATAACATTACATACTACATCTAACACGAGAGAGAGAGAGAAATCCTCTCAATACCAAAAACAGAAAATATAGCAGTTCTGGACCTTTTTGGTGTATCTGAAGTCGATGCAAGAGATGTTGTTGAGACTTTGAATTGCTCCATGATTAGAAATGTAGCCGATGAAAATCTTTGATTGCTTCTCTGCCTAAAAAAGTCAACCAAACCCACGAAGAAAAAAGTAAACAAACCACAAACTACAATCCATAACGTCACACCAAAACAGAGAATCTTAAGATTGTTGAAAAAAGGCGAAAGTTGGGGGCGTTCTTCCACGAGAACAATATTGCGGAAAAAGTCACCATCCCATTGCATCAAACGGAAAAACACAACTCGGTCTTAAAATCCCCATATCGGAGAAGATTGCAAAACTCAAGTTTGAGAATAAAAAAGAGCAAACATGGGACATTTAAAACTATTCATAATGTAAATTCAAACAATTTAAAGAAAACCTAGGTCGATAGCGGACCTTGCAGACAATTACAAACTACGAAGGAAAAAAGGAAATTAAATCAGAAACGGAAATACTAAGGGTGCCAATGAAATTTATATTTGACCCTAGTCGAGTAAAAGTCCAATATCTTAGACCAAGAGTCGGCTTTCCCCCAAAACGTTTTAGCTTTCCTTATAACAAAAATCTTAATATTTTGTCCGGTGGACTTTCAAATGCAGATGAGCCTGGTCCCATAATGAGTGTTTTATTGAGAGAAGATGAAGATACATAATTCCACAAAATAAAGAATCATGCTTGTACATTTGATAATTTGAAAGGAAGACATTAGCTCTCTAATCTACTAAGATCGAAGATATTACAAAATGAGATACTTACTTCTTTACACTCATGAAGATAATACTCGGATTTCTGTATTCATGTGACCTAACTTCACATAAACCCGGCCGATGGCTACATAGCAAATATCTCTTTAGTCACTTCCCTGCAACAAGGTACTCAACCAACAAAAAACTAGAATTGAATCCCTAAAACAGTTGTATGTGCAGAAGGGAAATTACGTGCGGTGCTCTTGACTTCAATAATATAATCCATGCACAAATGTCGTCGAACTAACAAACAGAAAATATAAAGAAGACTACCCAGGTGCAAATATCCCCACTGCCTCACAACTACATAGCAAAATAGATAAAAGAACAAGTGTATATGTCCACCCTTATTTAGATATCTTCCGGATATCCACCGTCTGAAAATCAATCGAACTCCTTCACGGTCCTAACAACACCTGAAAAATATAATCAATGGGAGTTAAACTCCAAGCAAGTTCACTAAGTCTCCGGCTACAACAAACCCAAGATTTAAATTAACTTATCACAATTAATACCAAAAATATTGCAATAGAAATTTAGCAGGAAATATAGTGAATTCTCTAATCAAATTATCGACCATAATAGTTTTTAACCAGTAAATCTAAACTCACCATTATATGATAACCAAATAAGTTCAACATTTCTATATAAACCCGAGATGGTACTGGAACTGATCTCATACACCAATAACAGAGACACGGACTCAAAGTGCCCATTTCAACGACAAACGCTCTAGAACGGTGTAACAGGACGTACCTCATTGAAATTTACCTAAATGTTGTAATCATTTAAACATCGAATCCAGCTGCCCGTTTTCGGAACAAGCAACTAAATGACATAACAGGACGTACTCATATACCATTTAGAATTCAAATTAAATTGGTCAGGTCCAACATATCGACCTTTTCTCTATACATTTAATCTCTAAATTCCTTCTTAGGCCACAGTGTCCTTCTCAAACCAAAGACACTACTGCCACACACAGCTTCAACACGACCACATAAATAATAAGATGAAGAATTTCATTTAACCGTAGCATGCTAAGTAGTTCAGTATGCTTAAACTAACATCAGACCTTGTAAGTTTGCTATCCAAACTTTACTCATTTACTAATCTGCTTAAATGATTAAGCAAGACAAAACAGGTCCCTTTACCATTCCACCAAACCTAGCATGGTCATAACATCACACACATACATATGTATATATACTCTAAGTCGTACACTAATTCCTACAGCTAATTCGTAAATGAACGAGCAATGCTTCCAACAACAAAACATACTTCGGAGAGAGGATTAGCTAACATAGTTAGATTAGGCAGATGATAAAGACAAATACAATAAAAAGACGAGATGCAATGGTTGAACTTATCGATTTAGTCAGGCATGATAAATTTACGAGATTCATATATATATTCACGAGACAACAATACCGTTGAGCACCTGATCCTATATAGATATTTATCTTATACTCTTTAAATTCCAATTAATATAGATTACCCAATTTAAATCTCATATCTGCCTAACACAGAAACAAAAGCAAATGTATTCACCAGCGTTTCAATGAGGACTATCATGTTGATAGATCTGGGAAGCTCTCCTTTGAGAATGTTTAGTGTGGTTTTGTACGTGCCCGTCAACGGCAAAATTCGGGTTGCAGCCGGTAATGCTAAGCGAATACCATCAAGTTCAGGCCGTGCAATCACTTGACATCCAAGACGTGACCTGCAAGAGTACACCCAGCAATAAGTAACTTCTTATCAATGGGCACAAAACTGGTTTTATAAGAGGGAGGTGGTTATTTTGTTTTTGGTAAGCAAAGCATCATAGGTAAACTCACGTTTCGGTTAACCCAAAGGCAAGATCCAACATGTCATTCTCTGCGTCTGTAGGACCTTCTAAGTTATTGTACATGTGTGTATCCTAAAAATGACAGATGGTCGTTACATGTTAGCTTGAAATCATCTTTAGAGCAGAGAAATCAAACAAGAACTTCATGTGCAATTATGTACATACCATCTAATCATGACACGTGGAACACGCGAGTGATCCTTCACAAGCTCTATTATCAAATCAAGAGAACTTATCAGCATTCCTATGTTGATGAATAATCTTGTTTCACTAAGTGCTATCATATTAGAAGGAAAAACTTTGAGTAACCAATGAAAAAGAAAGGAAAAGGAATCCGAGTTCATCGTTTTGTGTTTTGCATGAGAATATTATACTCAGGAGAGAAATAGATAGCTGAGATATGATAGATATGATTAATTGAAGGTCGGATACTAAAATAAAATACGGCTACTAGTTACCTTCAAGTTCTATATCGTTTTTCATGGGCAGCTTCTAACACGGACATGCCAATAGGAACCATGATTTTCGTCTCTTCTCCATCCTTGTCGACGATTATAACAGATATTCTGCATAATAACACACATATCAAAATAAGAAAAGAAAAAAAAGAAACTTCATCATCCAAAACTGAGGAATTCTTTTTGTAGGCTAGAAAGCTGTGTTTCAGTTTTGTCATTTGATTCTGTTGTAACAAGCTAATCACAATCTTATCAAACATTTGTCACAAGTACAGTAAAGTTAGCAAGAACTTACTTTTTTACTTGCTTATCTCCTTCCCCTTGTGCAGTATCCGCAGCCGAAGTTGAAAGAGGACGAGGTTTCTGAAAATCATACATTCAGAAAACTAGAATGACTTACTGAGGTTCAGATTGATAATTCGTCAGTCCAATTAATAAAACAAGGACGTCAACAACACTTGGCCAGACTAAAAATTTGAATAAGAAGCTAATCAGAACATTGGGAACAGATCAGAGATAGCCCACACAACTCATAATAATAATGTTTTTTTTTTTTTTTTTGATACTAAAAGGATTTTCAGGATCAAAATTAATAAAAATTTGATTAAGAGTTTTCAGGATCAAAATTCCTGGATAACAGATTTTCAAAATCAGAGGCATTACTACTGCAATCCTCAATTACAACCTTTTCCCTCCTGACCTTCTTAGCTATGAAATCAGCTATCTGATTCCCATCTCTAAGAATAAAACTAAAATGACAAAACCGAAAAGAAATAGATAATTCTTGTTAGCAGAGCAACATTCCATTAAGAGTTTTAACTACGATTTCAGAGTCTGAAATGATATAATCTTTTCCAGCTTCATAACTTTGGCCCAACTTAGTGCTTCTTTAATAGCCATACATTCTCCTGCCTCTGCATCTAGTACTCCAGCTGCATAGGTTCCTTAGATCCATAACTTTGGCCCAACTCATAATAATAATGTTAATCCACCAAAAGATGGTTTTATCCAAATCTGCCGTAAAAAATAGAAGGCGGACCTGTATTAAGACTACTTCTTTCTATCATCAACAAATTTGTTAACCTTCATATAGTGGGGGAATACTCCCAACTCGGAGACATAGTAATGCTGAAGTAAGATCCTAATGAGATGTATTTGGAAATAAGTTGTATAAAGAAAATTAAAGAAACAGATTCCTATAAAATTAGAGAGAGGTAATACTGACCAAAGTTTTAAAATAGGCCTTGCCAGGTCCTTGCAAGTAACCCCTTTTACTTATAGTAACCGAACCTGCCAAAAAGAGAAATTTACTGTATTAAATTAGTTTTGATGTCATTCAAATCACCTGAACAACATTTAAGTAACTTTCACTAATTATCCAAATCTTATAATCCCTAAATGACATCGACATATCCCTTGCACACACCACTATCTAAAATAAGTTGCTAGAATGATCAGGAATCATAGCACGACCTCGTAGGGTCCCCACTTGAATCAACAACCAACATGTTAGATATTTAAATACATATTGTAATAGCAGGTAAGCTCCATATCAATACTCTACAACAGGCAAGCCCTATAGTTTGATAAGGCAACTCTCATTCTTTCTATGAACATATACCCCTATCATTTTGACAGCAGCTCCCTACTTATAATGTAACACTGCATGACCTTAAAAACAGTCATACAACTTATGTGACTCCGGCATAAACAACACGACCAACGCTAGCCACTTCCATTGACCACTAACGAATAAACTTTAACACATTCTAACCACAATTATTGATTACTAGAACTGCGAGATAATTGTTCACCTTCAAACTGCATCGACTTCAGTTTCTTCCACTGAACACAAAGTCCACACTGCAGACCTCCTCTATGTACGTTTGTATCACTCAAACCCTTTCCCTGACAAGTTTGATCTTCAGCTCATTCTGTGTTGCTTTCCAAGAGAACATGAAACCAAATACTCCATACCTCACTCAACTGAATACATCTTCGTATTACCATCAGCACCAGGAACCACCATCTATATTCACATTAATCCCATGTATACAGTCCATACTGATGAACAACTTCAAAATAAGCAATCAAATTAACCTCCCTGCATATTAATTTGGTTTCCACGGAGTTATAGTCTAAACCCAAAAGAAGTACTCCAACGAAAACAAATTTTAACGTTAAGAAGCATGGAGAAATCTAAACAACTGCTTTATAAATCTATCTTCAACCAGGAATTAAAGTAACTAGTTTTTAAACACCAGAGAAGCAACCATATCTCTGTCTCTACCGTCACTTTGCAGGCATACTGGACAACAAATAACCAGAAAATTCAAGAAATACTTATACTAACCAATACTTATACTGAGAACCATCACAATACTTCATGATGTTCATACACAAGACAAAGCATTCACCCCATGATAAGTTAATATTATACAGAATTAAAACCATGGAAATAAGTCTTCTCAGTAACTTACCTAGCATTCAGATAGAACTATATAAGCATCACATAAATCATCCCAGCTAAAATGTTATAGAGACTACTGTGAGGCAACTAAGTGACTCAAATCAACCATTTAATCATCAAATTCTAACCACTGGAATCAAAGCAACAAGACATCCATTTTGGTGCAACCACTTCATTTTCTCTATATAAAGTATCGAATAAAAACAAATGAAACTCTTTTATGGAGTCTAAAACTCCTACAAACAGACCTTAAACCTTGGCCTTCCAGTGATACATGTATATATCACAGTATATCTTTGTAACAAGCTAGAGCTGCGGCTCTTTCCGTGCTTGTCAAAAATTACGAAACCAAATCGAAACGATCAAAACGAAAAATAAGTTCATATATGAGTTTCAAAACTACCTTTCAGATGAAGATGGGGTTTCTAAAACCTAATTTACAATGACCATATCATAATTCTAGTGACAATCAAAACCCATGATCAAAATGGTTTTAGCTAACAATAAAACACAAGAACACAAATTTCATAAAAAAAATTAACCTAATTCATCCCAAACAAACAGAAACTGATAGTTAGGTGAACCCCATTTAAGACCTAATCGTGAACAAACCCCACATCAAAAATTCCGTAAAATCGTCAAAACCCAATATCAAAATAGATTCAAACAACAGTAAAAACCAATAAAACTGAATAACCCAGACTCCAATTTTCCACAATATTATGAATAGAGATGAATAGAAAGAGATTGAACAAGCAGAATACTATGAATAGAGATGTAGAAAAGAGATTGAACAAGTACAGAATACAAAGAAAAAGGTGGAGTTTTTTTTGTAATATCGTACGTACCAATTGAAATTCTTTGTCTGATTAAAGATGAGAACTGCGAGTTTTGATCTGAACATGATTTCCTGAAGGAGAGAAGAAGATGAATAAGAAGGGGTTTAGGGAAGAATGAATAAGGAGCAATGATAGACCCACCGAAAAAAAAAGAACCGTGATTTACACCAAAAGGGTGATCCAATAAACACAGGGGGAGCGTGCTTTACATCTGTATCGGAAATGGCAGAAGTGGCCCCACCCACACTCACAGTGCAATCACGGTACCATTTTTTCGGAGTAAAGTATTTCCGATGAATAAGAAGGGGTTTAGACATCCGTAGTGGGCGACTAAAACCCATAGTAAAGATCAAATAAAGACGATGTGATGGAAGGAGTATAGACCAAAAGACTGAGGACTATAACCAAAACCCGGACCATATTTAGTCTTTAACTGGTCTTTAGTGAGCACAATTGGTGGTTACCAGAACAGGCGTAGGTAAAACCTCGCCTCACACTAAAAAAAAAACAAAAAAAATGAGGCGCAACTTAAAGTTGCGCCTGGGGGCGTAGCTCAAACTTACGCCCCATTAAAAAAAAAAAAAAAAAAAAAAAGTTTAAGGCGTAACCTCAAAGTTACGCACGATGACAATGGGGCGGAACCTCCTCTTACGCTGATTCGGAAGGGCGTAACTTCCTCTTACGCCGACTAAATTTTTAGTCTCCCCATCAACGTTTGCAGCACGGACTAAACCCAAATTTTCAAATTTTTTTGCTCTTTGATCTTTGGTATATGATCGCACCACTGCAGTTGCTCTTAGGGAAGAAAGGTCGAGTCAGAGAGTTTGAGTACTATTCGCCTAAAAAAAGAAACTGGATGAGTTGACTCGGGATTTAAGTGAGTTATTTTTGAACCAGATTTGGGTTGAAATGCAAAAATAAACACGATCATGAATAGGTCCAGGAGTACTACAAATAGCCTTGTTAGGCTAAGGCTAAGTCCTATGGGTGATAATCTAGCAGCTAGATTAGCAGGTCCACATTAGCTAGGACTACTTCCTAAGTATTATGAGAGTGCTAATCTAGCAGCTAGATTAGCAGCCCACGTCATTGGGACCACTATTAGGGTTGTTAATCGCTAAATGTAATGGATATTGGCTATGTCGCTGTAGTTGCCATTAAAATTATCGGATATCAATATCCGTTAAATTCACTTCGAAATTTGAAATTCAATTCCATTACCGATTACGTTGGACTTACTGGATCGGATATTTTCAGGCACCATCGGGTATGTTACGGAACATGCACTGAGAACATGTTACAAATCTCCACACAATTACACAAAACAAGTTCTAAATGACTAAATCCAAGAAAACCAGTTCTAAATCCATGCCACAAAAAAATAAAAAAAATAAATACGAGATGTTCATGTTCTAAATCCACGCCACCGAATTACATGTTGGATGTTCTAGCAAAAGAAAAAACCATGTTCTTGTAAAAGAAAAGACAAAGGAACTCCATCTCCATGTGTTGGCAAAGCCAAATGCATTCCTCCATTTCCCACTTCGCCAATTGCATGTTTGCAAATGCATTCCTCCTTAGTCACGAACTGCATTTTTCAAAGGAAAATCAAAAGTGTTAGTTAAGCTCAGAAATGTCGATTGCAATAAGCCAATAAATATAAAAAGCAAATAAAAGATTAAGATGTAGGAAAGTTACCAATAATACAACTATCATTGTCACTTTGGGACCGATATTTGGCAAAAAGCCAATCACCAAACAAAGCAATGCTTCACAAGTTCTGGAGCTAATGAACTCTATGGGATGTGAGAACCCTACCACCAACACTAAACATTGATTTTGATGCTACACTTGTCACTTGGAACAGCAATACATCTCTTGTAATCCTTGAGAGTGGCATTGATTCGGTGGTTGTGCCTTTAGGAAGAAGCGGATTACGGTAGAGCATTGCTTGGTGGAACTCGCATGCGTTGCTATATCAAGCATGTTTGTCAATATTAGTGACCAAAACTATATGTCTTGATTTCTAGTATACTTATAACTAAGTCTCGGTCTAGGATAGTTAGGAATAGTTGAGCTCCAGACTCCATGGCGATTATCTTGCAAAAGACGAAGAACTACTCAAGGAACCGGTGGAACTTCATCCGACCAAAAAGGTATGTGGAGACTTGAACTCATATTGTCACTCAAAAGTCTATCTACTCTATCTCCTACTCTTGAGACAACAATCGTATAAGTATGATAGTTTTTATTACATACACATTTCCTATTTCGAACCAAGTTTACTCGTCTATCTTTTTCTGGAAATACGTGTTTGGAAAGCTTTTGCTTTAACCATTTTCATCTTTACCCGTGACGAAAGTCATGATGACGTTTCAATCTTGAAAATAGCTTTGATGACGATAGTCGATTCTTTATGTCTAACGGTTATTTATAACATTATAGAAGAATGTTTCAATGATTGAAATGTAGATTTGAGAATATGTAACCACCTATGGATGTAAGCATGTAGTTTTTTCGCACATTTGTGTATAAATCCATGTGTCGGAAACCAAGTGCGTGCATATGTGTGCATGCGGTATTAGTGAAGGAGACGGGTTGGGTACGCATATTGGCGGAAGTTCACGTCCGTAAAATTCTCTCTTTGGGTTTGAAGTTTACGAACTCAAAAACCCAGTCACCTTAGGTGTGTACCCGTACGCAGATCGGCGGAACTTTTCACTGAAAAGTCTGTTGAGTTTGGAAACTAAAACCAATTCAAAATCCTATAGCTAAGTACGCGTACCCAAGCTAGTTATTTCTCAAATCGGTAGTTCATGGACTTAAAACAATAAATTATAAGGAATGCAATCTTTGCAAACCGTGGGTATATTGTTCATGAATTGATTCAAGTGAATCAAACCGATTTTTGTTTCAATTGTGTCTATGTATAAAGACTAAGCAATTGAAAAACTCTTGAACTAGTTCTTATGAGTCATTTGAACTAGTTATGAGAAAGATGAATACGGTTGATATGAAAGCAAGGTAGTCAATATCGGTTGTACGGGCCGATATTAAAGGTTTTTATAGGATATAGGGAAAAATCTTTACGATATTGAAAATATCGGCGATCTGAAGGGGAGATCGATAAAAAACGCGTGTATCGTCACTATACGGACCGATATATCGGTTTCACTTGTACACCGATAATATAGGTTTCACTTGTACACTAATATATCACTAATGTATTTTGTCTTTTTATTATAATTTCTTGAATTTTTAATTCAGAAAGTAACTCCACTAATTTTGGTAACTTCATATGATTATGGTGGATGTAATTACTATAAATGTGATATTGATGGGCTAACATACATTGATGTTTGGTTTTGTTGTTGATAGTATAAAGGCTATAATCAACCATCTCTTATTTTGCAAGGTTGAAGTATGTTTTACTACAATTATTACTTTTATTATGGTTATATCGTATATTTTTTTGTTTGATAAATATAAATATTAAAAAATCCTAATGATGTATCGCATATAAAAACATATATTATCATTTGTATAGAGTGTATAAGACCCGGCCGATACGATCTTGGAGTACACGATATTAACTACCTTGTATGAAAGCACTCATATGGCTAACCATTGGTCAACCATTTGTGGGCAACAAATGTACACGTTTAGGTATGGTTACTCAAACTAAGTGAATACATTTCATTTGTGTGTGAAAAGCTAAGTTTCGATCTAACGGTTTTAGCTTGGATAAATCAGGTTTTTCATCTAACGGTGATTATTGAATGCTTTGTTACCAAGGCAACTTAGATTGCAAACCCTGATTTGAAAACTATATAAGGAGACGTCTAGCAACTCGTGCAAAACTAATCCCCACACCTCTTGTGTGATACTAGTTGGTTTGCTAGAGTCGATTCTCCTTTAATCGTAGGTTTCTTCTCGAGACCCTATTGATTAACTAGTTGAAAGACTTCATTGGGATTATAAAGCCGGACGAAACTACTTCTCTTGTAATTGAGCGATCGATCTTGCCATTTTCTATCGTACGAGTTCAATTGAAATAATTGACTTGAGATTATATCTCCGATAGGGCAAGATAAAAAGAAATCACAAACATCTTCGTCTCATCGTTTGTGATTCCGCAATATCTAGTTTCGCTACCATACAATTTAGATTATTGTGAGGTGATTGATAATACTAGGGTGTTCTTCGGGAATATAAGTCTGGTATATCAATTGGTTCTTGTTCACCTTGATTTTTATCAAAAGACAGAACAAAAATTTTAGGTTTATCTGTGGGAGACAGATTTATCTATCTTTGTAGACTTTTCTTTGTGATACATTTATTAAAGTCTTCGACTTTGGGTCGTAGAAACTCTTGGTTGTGGATGAGATCGACTAAGGGAATCAAGTGCGTAGTATCTTGCTTGGGATCGAGAGACGTAAGGAGCACAAGCGTGCACGGAATCAGCTGTGAGATTGATTAGGGTTCAACTACGATCCGGACAGAGTTAGTTTGTAGTAGGCTAGTGTGCGTAGCGGCTTAATACGGTGTGGTGTTCAATCTGGACTAGTTCCAGGGTATTTACGCATTTGCGGTTTCCTCGTTAACAAAACTTATGGTGTACTGTGTTATTTCTATTCCGCATTATATTTTGTTATATAATTGAAATATCAACAGGTTGTGCGTTGTATCGTTCAATAGTGAAATCTAACCTTTGGTTGTTGATTGGAAATTGATTGATCCTTGGACATTGGTCTTTGGTACCGTCCAAGCTTATCATCATTGTATTTGATAAAGACTCGCAAATTCTTATTTGCTTGAGTAAACATCAAATCAAGTGAGAGAGATATTAACTCCTCAATATACTTTTCTCTAAATTGAGTCTGACTGTCTAGTTGATTCTTTAGAAAGTATATTGGAGTTAGTCCATACAGATTGCTAATCGAAATATTGGGTGAGGTTGTTAGACCCCCGCATTTTCAGGTTCTGCTAAGTATGTCTCCAATTCTTACTTCTGAACCTCAAACACATTGTTTTCCATAATAAAATCATCATAACCAAATTCATATGATGTTGTTGTAGCTGCAGAGATCTCAATTCCAGCTGAATTCATTCCACTTTCAAAATAATCTGGAACTGTAGTGTTGGTTTCATAAGCACAATAAAGAGCATTTAGTGCAAGTTCAAATTTTTTATAGTGACTTTGATAGTTTTGGACACCATATACTCTCTTCATAACAAACTCCACACATCTAGTCTTATACCTAGGATCTAAAACAACTCCAATGCCCATCAAAGTGTTACTTTCTTTCCAGTAGCTATTAAATTTTATCCTCATATTCCTGGCCATGTCTCTGATATACTCATGCTCACTTAATTCCCAGATCTTAATGCATCTATTAACTTATTGCACCCCATTATAATAAAAATTTGTTGTGGGATACTTAATCCCAACAAATTTGGTTGAAATCACATCAAATAATTCCAAACATTCACATGTATGTACTCCTTGTTGCCGTTCCTAAGAAGTTGGTAGTATCTTGAAGTCATTATCCAAATCAGCTAGCCTAACAAAAGCTTGTCTCAAAAAAATTGCATCTTTAAGCATCTTAAAGGTGGAGTTACACCTGGTATCCACATCTAAACCAACAGACCTTGAAGCAGGAAGCTTAACTTGGGAAATAGCACATTCAAACCTCTCTTTTCTAGCCTAACTTGACTTGGCATATTTCACACACTCTCTAACTGCATCTATAAATGGAGCATCTACTCTCATTCCAAACCCTACAATCAAGTGCAATACATGATTACTACACCTCATTTGGAACAAATCCCCATTAAAAACTAGACAATCTTTGCTATCAAGCCATGACTTGATTTGCCATCATAACATTGTTTGAGCTAAGCATTGTCGGTAGTGATGAGTGCCAAATATTGCATATTTATACACCTTTTATTGGCATTTTACTCATCTTTTGTGCTCAAGAATCGGATATTATCCCAGTTACGTATTTTCTTTGTTTTCGAGAATAAATATTTGTACTAATTAACTTTGTGTTTTTAGGTAATAAATAAAGCTCGGAGAACTGAGGAGCCCAAAGAGCGAAGAAGTGGAGTCAAGCATCTATGGAGCGAAAGCCGAAGCTCGCGCGAATGGTTGCAACCCAACAAGTAGCAACTCATCTACAAGACAAGGGCTTGAGCTAGACCCGACCCGTGACCCGGAGCAGAGCCCGTCTATTCAGAGACGTTGAGATTTCTTTCTCCCTCATCCAATCGGTCGCTTCCACGTGCATCGAAGATCGGCTGCTCCGCGCTACACCGAGATCACACCAAAACCGCCTACCTCCCTCGGCCGTTCAGATCGTAGCCGCATCATCCAACGCTCGCTCGGCCTGTCTCATCGCCCGTAGCTGCACCCGCCTCACAGCAAATCTACCTAACCCTATACCCCTAATCGACTCTACCATTTCCCTTCCTCACCTTCTCTTTCCTCTCCCACGAGCTCTCTGCAAAACCCTCACCTCCACCTCCTTCTTCCCACGTCTGTGCAGAGCCATCATCAACACCATCTCCTCACCTCGTCATCACCAACAACTCCTCTAGCCTCTGCTCCACCACTCTCTCTCTTATTTATCTTTTTCATAGCTTCTCTTCAACCTAGAAGCTAGGTTAAAGATAAATAGAGTTAGGGTTTCCAACAACTCTATTGCATGTTCGATTCAGAGGCAAGGCAAGGTCGACTGCAGGTTTGGGTCAGAGTAGTGGTTAGCTAGAAACATTTTGTGAGTTATAAATTGAACTTTTGATGAAAGAGAAACTAGTGAGTTTTTAGAGTTAATTTTAGGGTTCTTAGTTTCCGTTGTATTTGAATTTTAATATCTGTTTAGCATGTTTATTATGGGCTAACTCAATTTTGCTAGGGTTAAAAATGAAACCCTAATTCGTTTACGTGGTTCAACTTGAATTGATTTGCTTTTGTATGCTTTAATTTATAAGATAAGCTCAATTTTAACCTCTCATTGCTTCTCTGCTCTCACAATGAATGCCCTGTATTCATTGTAGTTAGATTCACCTTGTATTGAGTGTGTGCAGCTCAAGTTTCATGTATTATTGCCAACTCTCTTGACTAGTTGTTCTTGATTAGACAACTAGTGCTCTAGGTTAGCACATTAGCTGTTAATAGAGTATCTCTTGGTGAAACCTCATAGGTAAGCGATAGAGTTGACATACTATCTTCAATTGCCACAAAAACAATAGCATTCAAATTAGTTGAACCCCATAACTTTGAGATAGGGTGGATTTGATAATCCTAGTGCCTTAAAACCTTACCACTTTCGGTTTATTTTGAGCTCACTATCACAACCTCCAACACGATCGTAAAGACTATAAACACACTCATAAAAATTGTGTTACTTACCATAGAAATCGAGTTAAGAAAGCTTTAGAATAACCTAGCATCCTCTAGTTCCTCAGTGGAAAGACTCGTGCTTGCCACTGCCTCCATTGGCTCTGTGCACTTGCAGATTAGAACATAGGAAAGCTTCTTTTAGCCCCTATCAAGTTTTGGCGCGCGCTGTCGGGTGAACTTGTAGTGTGTTGTCATTCTTTAGTGCTTCACTTCACCGATTTCATCTACCTTTGTATATTTCATCCATCTGTTCATATAAGCTTGAATCCCTGTTTTCTGTTTCTTATAGTATAACTTAGCTTAAATTTTTGCTCTAAATTACTGTATATAAGCATCTTTGCATCACCATCAAACCATGTAATTAACTCGGACTCACTCCATTGTGACTGTGCTTACGTGCTTCGTGAATCATCATAGCTAGTTTTGACCAAAGTTTGCACATACTCGTACATTGCTTTAGTCAGTGCAATATTGAGAACTGAGTTGAGTTGTTGAGTTAACGAGGTACCTTGAGAAGCTGAGATATAACTCAAGGAGGGGAACAAAAGGGAGCAGCCAAACAAAAGTGGTATAGCCTAAACCCGGTGTATACTCGGAGGTAGTGTATCCTAACTTTGCCTACTTGAGTGAATGCCGGTAGCATGTGTGCTTGCTTCTTAACCTTGTGCCTAACCCTATGTGCCTTGAACTAGAACCCTTAGCTTCTTGTGACCTTGAGTAGCAAACTTGTGACCACGTGACTGGTTGAGCTATTAGTGCAAAAACTCGCTGATCTGTTGATGCTGTTGCAACTTGGTTAAGACCTTGCATATCTTGCATATCTTGCATATCTTGCATATCTTGTGATCCGTTGACCTTGCATATCTTTATCTAGCTGATCTGTTGCAACCTGGTTAAGGCCTTGTTAACTATATCATTCATTGGTTCATATGTACCTCTATGCATTTGCTAACATGAGCTGCTAAACCATCTGCCATGCTATATTTGCATACTTGTGAGTTTGCAATCTGCTGAAATTTATATCTAATTGACTGCTGCATCAATTCTGCTGGGTGTGATCTTTTGTGTTTGAACCAGTGTTAGTAGCAAGATTTGTGACTAAGCATTAGCTTGTTGATTTTCAAAAATACACCAACCCCGCACAATCTGTTGCACCATTGAGTGAGCACAACTCTGTACCACTGTGCACAATTCACCAAATTTTTCTTCTTTGCTGTCTTTGTGTTGTGAGTATAGTCCTTGCCGTGCTTTGTGTAGTCACTAACCAAGTCATGAACACAGCCAGGTGCCCGAGTTTGCCAAAATCCGCACACAATGGACCACTGTGCCAAATGAGCTAGAACCATTGTCACTCGGTCGAGTCCAACCACCGGCTCGGCAATTTGCCTTCAACCCAATCATGCGGGCATGTCCACAAAAACTCGGGCTCCTTAAGCTAAAACCCAATTACGGGCTTGCATTCCATCGATTCACACCCACAAATGCAGATGTCTCATCGCCAAAATCAAAAACCCAACCAACTGGGCTATCTCACTTCGGGCAGTGCATATCAACCCACTTACAGGCTGTGCATTATCAACCCACTACGGGCTTGCATGAACCAAGCCCAACACCACAAAAGCTCGGGCTACACATTTCTAAACCCAACTCGGGCCGAACCCTTAACTGGTGAGCCCAATCATCTCAGGCTGTGCAAACAATCAAACCCACACCTTTGGGTCTGGAACCAACCTATTCTCACTGGGCCTTACAACACCAATAACCAATCTTTTGGGTTTGAGTTTTGTTTTTGTGGGTTATTTTTGAGTTTTATTTTTGTGTGTTGAAATTGTTGGTGTGTTAACATGCTAGACGCGTGCTAGGCTATGATTGTGTCTTTTAGAGACCAAACAAATCGACTAGTTAGAATCCGTCGGACGAAATCGTAAGCATACCCAGTTCTTCAACCGAAAGCCCAATTCCATCAGAAAGCCCATCCGAATCAGAAACCATGGGTGATGAACCAAACCAACCCCGTAGTCTCAAGGACTACATGTACCCAACTAGGGCAAGCCAGCCCTCTTGCATCATTCTGCCAGCTGATGCTTGTCAGTTTGAACTGAAAGCAAGCATCATTAATATGCTACCCGTGTTTAGAGGGGTCAATGCTGAGAACCCCTACCATCACGTGAGAGACTTTGAGGATATTTGTGGGACTCTGCGTTTTAACCAAATGATGAGATGAGTCCCTCAAATTGAGATTGTTTCCTTTTTCTCGAAAGACAAAGCCAAGTCTTGGCTACATGCTCTACAACCACAGTCCATTAGAACTCGGGATGACCTCACAAAGGAGTTTTTCAAAAGTTTTTCCCAAACCATAAGATCATGGCAATTCGCCAAAGTCTAAATGGTTTTGTGCAATTAGAAGACGAAACTCTAGCAAAGTACTTGGAGAGATTCAATGAATTATTACTCCAATGTCCCCACCATGGTTTTGAAAAATGGAGACTCGTGCAAATATTGTATGAGGGTCTAGATGTTAGAACCCGAACCACGATCGAGTCAATGTGCAATGGTGCATTTATTGACAAGAGTGCCGATGACTCTTGGGCTTTTCTAATCGAAGTC
This sequence comes from Papaver armeniacum, assembly GCA_023531295.1. Taxonomy (NCBI): domain Eukaryota; kingdom Viridiplantae; phylum Streptophyta; class Magnoliopsida; order Ranunculales; family Papaveraceae; genus Papaver; species Papaver armeniacum. The sequence continues at coordinate 19,307 of JAJJWW010016657.1, forward strand.
GCTGAAAAGACTCAACAATGGGAGTCCATCCGAGAACCGAAACGGACTACCCCTACCAACAATGTTCATAGAATCGAGTCGACTTTGAGGAAATGCAAAATGGCATCTTTGGCCCGGAGAATAGAAGTGCTTGAGTTGGAAAAGAATGAAAAATCTAATGCCCCTACTCTCCGTGACCAAATTGATATGGCCACTTGTGCCGCATGCCATAGTTCGACCACTTAGTGGACAGTTGTCCGATTTATATGCATTTCAAGAGTCCAAGTCCGAGCAAGCCAATGCATTGTACCGAGAGACAAGAGAACAACCCTTATTCTCAAACCTACAACCCGAGGGTGGAGGAATCACCCTAACTTCTCATGGTCCAAGGGACCTGTACAAGGGGACCAACACATAACAACCAAGGATACTCATATCCTAGAAACCCCCAAGTACAACCACCCCTCAAGTACCGGTAGAGAAAAGATTAGCTTGGAAGATCGTGTCATTCCGTTGACCCAAGGTCTTTCAAAACTTGAGAAAACTACCGACCAACGTCTCACAACCCTAGATCTTAAGATAGGGCAAATCAGTGATGCATTGAATGAGAGAGAGAAAGGAAAATTCCCTAGTCAACCCCTACAAAATCCAAAGACCGTGTTTCCAAGCGGGCTCCTCTACCTGCAATGAAACTTCACATAGTCAAGCGAATGCCGTCACCACTCTCCGAAGTGGTAGAATTGTTGAGAACCATGTAGGTGTACTACCTTCAAGCGAGTCTACATCGGACTCTCAAGTACACACAACACCACCTGAAACATCTACCGTAGAGAAAGAATCGAACCCATTGAGAAAAGCAAGAGTCCTACTAATATAGATGTTCCTGTGCTAAGTCATGTTCCCGTTGCTCCATTTCCACAACGGTTGGTGCAACGTAGGGAGTACCCAATACAACGAGATGTTGGAACTGTTCAAAAGAGTTAACATAAACATTCCATTTCTCGAAGCAATCGAGCAAATACCTGCCTATGCTAAGTTTTTGAAGGACCTGTGCACACAAAGCGAAAGCTTCATGTGCATAAGCGTGCCTTTCTCACCGAGCAAGTAAGTTCAATTATTCAAAACAAAACACCACCTAAGTTTAAAGACCCGTGTAGCCCGACTATCTCTTGTACTATAGGTGAGCATACAATCGAAAAGCTTTATTGGACTTAGGAGCTAGTGTGAACTCTACCGCCATATTCTCGTATGTGCGGTTAGGTCTTGGGAATTGCAACCCACTCCTGTCACGCTACAATTAGCGGACAGTGATCGGTTGTCAGCCGACACAAAAATAATTCACTTTCCTACTCTATAATATATGAATGAAGTATATGATAAGAAAGAGTTCGTATCCACAGAGAGGCAATTGTAGTTATTTCGTAATCAATTTCTTAAAGTACCCGATTGGTGAGAATTTCTTATTTCTATGAAACAATAAAAGTAAATTCAAAATAAAGCAAATTGTAGAAAATAATCAATGGAGAGAGATATTGGTCAAGGAATTCATCTTCAATCTTAGACATGTGCTTGCATATATGATTAGAATTACGATTTAATCTCTTGTGTTATCAAAAGCCTAGAGAATCAAGAAAGCAAGATAATCTAATAATTTCTCAAGTTCATCAACACACACATTAGAGGTCACGTATGTGAATTCTTCCTAAAGAATAACCTAACGCCTTGCGCTAATCAAGTTCAATTCCTAGGAGCATTAAGTTTCGAAATAGGCTAATCAATGCAATTGTCATGCGTTACGCAAAACAATTCGGACAATGGTCAAACTCTACATATGATTACAGAGTGTATCACTACAAACCGTAAACATATCATGCTACTTGTATTCAAGGTTATCGCTTGATGAAAAACCCTAAAATAGCTATGGACTAAGATGCAAGTTCAATTAATTGGCCACTTAACTAATCAAACACCATAATCCTATCACAATACTTCAATCATGTGATCATAAAAACCTGCAGAGAATTGAACGATAAACAAGAGAGAAAACTAATACATAAAGCACACACAAGTTTTAGAAATCGGACTACATCCTTAACCAATAATAAAGAATTTAGCTACTCATAGCTATGGAGTTCATCACAAAAATATCAAAGGAATAAAGAAGAAGATGAACAAAAGCAAACCCTAGTTGTGTAACCAAAAACCGCTCTCCAAAGTTCCAAGTAAAAGATATGAGATAAGATAATTTCCAAAATTGTAGAATTCCTCTTTTATAGCCTTTCTCTCCTTCCAAAACTAGGTTTTGTCTTCAAAGTCCATTAGATGCAAGTCCACCAAGCCCACGGAAGTGAGAAACCGTGTAGAAAATATGTCCAAAAATCGTCGCCGGAAAACTGGTATTGTGGTCGGAAATCGGCCGGAGAAGTGCCCGGAAATCGGCTCCGGTGACCGGCAAAGTCCGCCCGGTCACCGGTCAACAGGTTGAATCGGTCGGGTCAATGATTTGGAACGGTCAGCTCTGAGTTGGATCAGTCAGGGTCCGAGTCAGCACCGACTCAGATGTGTGTGGTGTCTAACTGGGCTGACTTATCTTGGCCTGAGCCATTGCAGAAGCCAAACTCTGCAGCACAATCATTGTGCTTCACCACTTCACTGCCATCATGGCCCTGGCTGCCAATTGCATCACTATTTCAATTCCTCTTGCACCATCATTGCAAACTCCCAGGCCTTTGTGATGCATAATGATCACACTCATCATTCCATCCATAGCCATGAACTGCAACACTACACTCTGCCACATCCCAGCTGCAACTCCATTGGAATTCCCAACGACAATCCCGGGCCAAATGCAAGGCACGTAATTCATTCAAACCATCGGCCTTAACACCATGGCACAACTGACCCTTGCGGTCGCTTATGCCACGTAACACTGCCTGCAATCACATTCCCTTGCCATAAGCGCCACATGACTTTTCTATTCTCTCCATCGGCGGACAACACAAATCATCACAACTTCCTTCACTGATGAGAACCATTCTCATAACCAGCTGCAACTTGCAGCTCATTACACACCAGACCAAGCATCCCTTAAGCATCACTGCATATATACCAGCTCCACAGGTTCACCAACATACTCTGTCAAGTCTTGCCTACAGCTCACTGCAATTCCCTGCAACTGAACAGTGCCTCATCTCCATCTGCCATCACTTGCAATTTCACACCAAGCTTTAAGCCACCACCATCTCCACCTGAAACTACAATACAACCAATAGTTCACAACTCATCTCAGACCCCTTCACTGCAACAACCTATCCATTTGCATCAACACTCAGCTCCATTGAAGACCCATTGCCTTAAACCATCTCACTGAAACATCCCTGTCTCAAATAGTTCCTGTGAAACTTCAGCATCACCAGGACCATCTCAGGTCTAATAGTCCCTCCTGCAGCAGCACCACTCCCATGTAATCAATCATTCCAACTTCACCTGCAATTTTAATCCACCACTGAGTTCCCTCAACTTCATTATAGCTCCCACAGCGGCAGGGTCTTGCAACTTCATCGCAACACAGCATAGTCACTTCACTTCATGCCAGCTACCTTCATGTGTAGCTATACTCCCTTGCAAGGCACAACTTACATTCCGCATACCACTTGAAATTTCCACGACATCAAGTGCGGCTCTTCAATCCTGCAACATCCATTCCATTTCTTGTCCACCACCTCGAGAACCCATCAAGCTCAACCACCATTCACAACACTAAATCGATCTCGCATCTTTTCATGACTTCACCGAGTCATACCCATCATTGCAAACTCAATGACTCACAGATTGAAACCCGATCTTCTAAAGTCGAACCATCCAACACAAAGAGACTCAATTTCTTCATCTCTGTACCAGAAGCCCCTACTGTAAATGAGAATCCATAACCACCACAGATCCAGTCTCAACTTCATCCGAATCTTCATAAATTCTTCCATTAAACCCTAACTCACCCCCAATTTGACCATGGAAGCAGCGGCTTCACAATACCACCACTTTCATTTATTACTCTTCACAACAACAGCTTCGATTCCTCTCATCTTCCTTCTATCAGCTCTGCTGCTGTGCAGCCATTTCCTCACTTCTCTGAATTTGAGAAGAGAATGAAGAGAAAACTGAAAACTAGGGCATGGTAAGAACCAGAATTGTTATAGGCACCATGCGGATTAATACAGGCCACCAGTAAATCACTTTGTATTGTCAGTCCTGGGGAACTGACAAGCTTAATTGTTGACTTTGCTCACAACCTTCTCATACGGACCCGGAATGACCTCGTTCTTTCGCCGATAGCTTCGCCTTTTTGCTCCAATTGGGATGATTTCCGCTTCTTTTCCTCCGTGCGACTCCAGAGTACCTAATAACTGAAAAACACGCGTAAAGTACATAATTCACAAGAAAAATAGCAAAGAAAGTATAAACTCTATATAGTAAATACGGTGTATTCTACACCTATCAGATTCCCCCACACTTAGACTTTGCTTGTCCTCGAGCAAATCAAACAAAACAATAAAATACAACAACTCCGTGTCGTCGAGGCTACGGTCACTTTTAGCATAAATAACAAGCCTTTAAACCCCTAGGTGTCCCTAGTGGACGAGTTATAGTCTCGTGAAGGTTTACTAGAGATATACCTACAAAACCTATATTTCAAACTCCGTCTATTCGTGACAAATCAATGAATGAATCCAAAATGACTACAGGAGGAGATACCTTGCAAATTCAATTCAATTATTAGTAAATAAACTCTAATTCGATAGTTGAACAAGCCACAATACTCGGAAACTAACAAACCACAATCACAATGAAAAGATTAAGAAGATGGATAAAGATGTAGATGTTGGCGAATATTCACAAGTGTTCGATGTTTCCCATATCTCGTCTGAAGGTCAACTGCTAAGATGAACCTAATCCTATTGGATTGAGCTACTTAGTCTTTGAATGCTACATCAACTCATTTTGGCATATACAAGGGAACCGAAGTGACTTTATTCAACACAATAATAATTTTTTTATATGATTGGATCAAATGGATCCAATTTTTTAGACAGCATGATTAGATCTTTTGGATCCAAGCGCATGCTTCTTGTCGGCAAGTATATGATAGTTGCCTTGGATCCCGCATTCCACGCTTGTTTAGGCGACGGAGACAGGGACTACGTTTCACACATCTCGCTATTCCCAAGTGTCTTTTTATTCCGTTTTGGTCTAATTGATCGGTCCTCTTTTTTTTTTTTTTTTTTTTTTTTTTTTTCAAATATTTTTCATTTTTTTTTTCTTTTTCTAGTAACTCAACCACTCTATTTCATCCTAGTGATAATAACACGTCGATTTTTAGTGACCCACCAAAGCACTTAGAGAACAATAGATAAATATGGAAAAATAAAAATAGAATGTGATATGGTGATATTCCGAGATATGGTAACAACTATCATGGTATTTATGATTTTCGAGCTATGTTCGTCCCCTTTTGTTAATTGGTTCCTCAACTCCCGCATTCAAAATGGTTTCATCCACTAATGGTGTCATCCTAAAGGCACAAGTTTCTAGATTTTCGGAGTTCAAAAAGCACAATTTTTTCTTGGTTTTTTCTATTTTTCTGATTTTTTTTTTTTTAAGGCATAAATAAACTATACAAACATATAAATGCTCCCCCACACTTAAACTTTACATTTTCCTCAATGTAATTGAATCATCCAAAGTAAGTCAAGGTGGGAAATCCTAATAAGAAAAACAAAATAAAAAACAAAATAAAAACAAAACAAGAAAAACGAAAAACAAGAAAAGAAATAAATACAAGACAAGAAATACTCATCCTTTGGGTTGCCTCCCAATTAGCGCTTGGTTTAAAGTCGTCAGCCCGACTATCTCCTTGCTTTCTATGACTCCTCCGGAGGAGCACATCCACAAAGTTAACTCCTTCCACCACTTTGGAAGTGAAGTTCTCATAATATGGTTTCAACCGGTGCCCATTCACTTTAAGTTCATTACCTGTAGCTAAACTACGAATTTCCACTGCACCATGAGAAAACACATTAGTCACAATAAAAGGTCCAATCCAACGTGACCTTAACTTGCCCGGAAATAATTGCAAACGAGAATTAAACAAAAGCACTTTCTGCCCAATGCAAAATTGTTTATTAGAAATCATATTATCATGAAAAGCTTTCGTCTTTTCCTTGTAAATCCGTGAGCTTTCAAATGCATCATTGCGAATCTCCTCCAACTCTTGAAGTTGTAACTTCCTTTGCTTTCCAGCACCATCCAACTCCATGTTGCATTGTTTAATAGCCCAAAACGCCTTATGCTCAATTTCCACGGGTAAGTGACAAGGTTTACCATACACAAGCCTAAAAGGAGACATCCCAATAGGTGTTTTATATGCGGTTCTATACGCCCACAAAGCATCGTTGAGTCGCATGCTCCAATCTTTCCTTGTTGGATTCACCGTCTTTTCAAGAATTGATTTCACCTCTCGGTTGGAAACTTCGGCTTGTCCATTTGTTTGCGGATGGTAGGGAGTTGCAATCCTATGCGACACATTGTACTTCCTTAACAAGCTTTGCAAGAACCTGTTTTTGAAGTGTGAACCTCCATCGCTAATTATAGCCCTTGGAATTCCAAACCTTGCAAATATATTAGCTTGCACAAAATCTGAAACAACTTTAGAATCATTAGTTGGGGCGGCCTTAGCTTCCACCCATTTCGAGACATAATCCTGACAAGCAAAATATAATAATTCCCATTAGAATTGACAAAAGGACCCATAAAATCTATTCCCCAAACATCAAAGACTTCCACAAATTGTATAATAGTTTGCGGCATTTGATTTCGAGCACCTAGATTGCCGGTTCTTTGACACCTATCACATGTGATACAAAATGCATGTGCATCCTTAAACAAAGTTGGCCAAAAGAAACCACATTCTAATACCTTGAGAGCGGTTCTCTTACTCCCGAAATGTCCTCCACAAGCATATGAGTGGCAAAAAGACAAGATAGAATTAAATTCAATTTCGGGAACACACCTACGTATTACTTGGTCACTACAATGCTTCCATAAGTATGGATCATCCCATATGTATTGGTTTGCATTCTTTTTAAGTTTGTCCCTCTCAAAGAAGAGACAAGTTCTTTGGGATTTGTTTAGACACTAAGTAATTAACAATATCGGCGTACCATGGTTCTCCAAAGGTGATTGAGAATAGTTGCTCATCCAGGAAACTCTCACGCAACGGGATAGTCTCCTTGTCCACAGCAAGTCGGCTCAAATGATCCGCAACGGTGTTCTCAATTCCTTTCTTGTCTTTGATTTCAATATCAAACTCTTGCAAGAGTAATATCCATCGTATGAGCCTCGGTTTCGCCTCTTTTTTTGTAAGCAAGTATCTAAGTCTTTGCATGATCGAAAAGACAACAACTTTTGTACCAATTAGATAAGAGCGAAACTTTTCTAAAGCAAAAACAATGGCTAATAACTCTTTTCAGTGGTTGTGTAGTTTTGTTGAGCCTCATTTAACGTTCTAGAAGCATAATAAATGGCATGAGGAAGCTTCCCCACACGCTGCCCAAGCACCGCACCAACCGCATAGTCACTAGCATCACACATGAGTTCAAACGGCTTACTCCAATCCGGTGGTTTAATGATAACGGCTGAAATCAAAAGTTCTTTCAAACGATTGAATGCCGCCATACATTTCTCATCAAAGTTAAAAACCACATCTTTTTGCAATAAGTTACATAGTGGTGATGCTATCTTGGAAAAGTCCTTGATGAACCTACGATAAAAACCTGCATGACCAAGAAAAGAACGAATCTCCCTCACCGTAGTGGGAGGGGTTAAAGCACGAATAAGGTCTATCTTAGATTTATCGACTTCCAAGCCTTTAGAAGATATTATATGGCCTAAAACTATGCCATGAGTTACCATGAAATGGCACTTCTCCCAATTTAGCACAAGATTTGTTTCAACACATCGTTCAAGGATTAGAGACAAGTTGTTCAAGCAAAGGTCAAATGAATCACCAAAGACACTAAAGTCATCCATGAACACTTCGATTATGTTTTCAACATATTCCGAAAAGATACTTACCATACACCTTTGAAAGGTAGCTGGAGCATTGCATAAGCCAAAAGGCATCCTTCTATAAGCAAAAGTACCGAAATGACAAGTGAAAGTGGTTTTCTCTTGGTCCTCCGGTGCTATCACAATCTGATTATAACCTGAATAGCCATCAAGAAAGCAATAGTAAGAGTGTCCAGCTAAACGTTCAAGCATTTGATCAATAAAAGGTAAAGGAAAGTGATCTTTTCTAGTGGTGGCATTCAATTTTCTATAATCAATACAAACCCTCCAACCGGTTTGCACACGAGTTGGGACAAGTTCATTCTTATCATTCTCCACCACCGTCACACCAGATTTCTTTGGTACCACTTGTACCGGGCTTACCCACTTGCTATCGGATATGGGGTAGATAACACCCACGTCCAAAAGCTTGAGTATCTCCTTTTTCACAACTTCCATCATGGGAGGGTTCAAACGGCGTTGCGCTTCCCTTGTAGGCTTTGAATCATCCTCCACACGGATCTTATGCATACAAACGGCAGGGCTAATACCCTTGATATCGGCGATTGTCCATCCTATGGCCGTCTTGTACTTCCTTAGCACCCTTAGAAGTTTTTGCTCTGTAATTCATTAAGCTCGTTAGAAACAATCACGGGTAAATCTTCATTGTCACCCAAGTACAAGTACTTTAAGTGACTTGGAAGAGGTTTCAATTCTAAACTTGGAGATTTAACAATCGATGGCACAAGCTTTTCATTATTGCAAGGTAAAGACGCATATGAAACATTCTTAGTTGCTGATTTTTCCGGTAATGAGTTAAGAGAACCAATGGTTTCTTTCATCTCATCACTATACGCATAACCGTTGTCAATAGGTGTAGTGAGCACGGTTTCCAAAGTATCACCACCATTCAACTCAAACATTTGTTGCGCCAATGTGTCCATCATATCAATGGAGAAACAAGAGTGGACATCGCTAGGATATCTCATCGTCTCGAAAATGTTGAAACGTATTATTTCTCCATCAAACTCCATAGTTAGGGTTCCCTTGTCAACATCAATAATGGTTTTCGCCGTTTTCATGAAGGGACGCCCAAGTAGCAATGGAAGAGACGAGTCCGGTGAACCTTCATCCATCTCTAACACGCAAAAGTCCATTTGGAAATACAAGTTGATTAACCTGCACAAGAACATCCTCAACAATACCCATAGGGTAGACATTAGAACGATCGGCTAATTGCAACACAATTCCAGCCTTTTAAGAGGACCAAGATCAAGTGAATTATACATAGACGCAGGCATGACATTAACGGAAGCACCTAAGTCCAACATAGCTTTATTAAATTTTGTGTTACCAATTGTGACGGGAATGTCAAAGCTACCAGGTCCTTGCACTTAAGTGGGAGTTTGTGTTGTAAGATTGCCGAAGCATTCTCCCCCACACTAAGCACTTCATTACCTTTGAGCCTTTGCTTATTGGTACACAAGTCCTTCAACACCTTTGCATACTTTGGAACTTGCTTGATAGCATCTATGAGTGGTATGTTCACATGGATCTTCTTTAGAACGTCTAAAATCTCCTTTTCTAGTTCCGCCTTCTTAGAACTTGCAAATCTGCGAGGGAAAGGTAGAGGAGGAACATAAGTAGAAACCGGAGTTTTAGAGTTAGGAATAGGTACCTCGAAGTTTGGGAGAATCCTCGGTTTTCTCCTCCAAAACAGGTTCCTTTGGTGTTTCCACCACGCCCGAATCAGCAACTTCGGGTTGCACAAGTTGTGTACCACTTCTCAATGTAATTGCATTAACACCCTCTTTTGGGTTGATAGGTTGAGAAGGGAGTTTCCCACCATTTTGTGCCTTTAATTGATTCAACTCCATAGCCATAGAACCAACTTGAGTTTGCAACTCCTTAATAGAACTCTTAGTTCTTTGCTTTAAAAGATTTGGAACTCCTCCATATTAGACCCCATCAGTTTGAGGTTGTTGTTGTTGTTGAAATTGTTGTCTCGGTTGGAATTGTTGTTGTTGAGGTTGAAATCCACTAGGGTTGTTGAAACTAGATTGTTGAGCCGCTCCTTGCTTATTGGCATAGCTAAAGTTGGGGTGATCTCTCCATCCCGGATTGTAAGTGTTGGAGTAGGGATCATACCGTCTTTGTTGATTAGGAAAGATCGCATTAGCTTGCTCGTCTTCATAAGATTGAGAGGAACTTGGTATAACCGCGGCTGCAACTTGTTGAAGCATTGCATTCATGTTTCCCATTTGTTGACGAAGCTCTTCAACCTCGGTCACCTCACTCACCCTTCTTAGAATCACATCCGAACCACGACTCAAGAATTGTTGCGAGTTCGCTGCCATGTTTTCAATCAACTCTCTAGCTTGAGCCACCGTCTTGTTAACTAGTGCACCACCACCCGCGGCGTCAAGAAGATTCCTATCACTTGATTGGAGTCCTTCGTAGAAGTATTGGATGATCATAGCGTCGCTGAATTGGTGGTGAGGACAGCTTGCAACCAATCTCTTGTAGCGTTCCCAACATTCATATAAGGATTCTCCCACATTTTGCTTCATTCCACAAATCTCCTTGCGAATTTGAGTAGCCTTTGATGCGGGAAAATATCTCTCCAAAAAGAGTTTCTTCAATCCATTCCATGTTGTGACACTTCCGGAGGTAAATAGTACAACCAATCCTTAGCACTGTCCATTAAAGAGAAACGGAACACTTTCAACATTGCACCATCCGCCTCAACATCCGCTGGAAGCATCGCCGTGACAATAGTGTGGAAGTCCATAAGATGCTTGTTTGGGTCTTCATTCACCATGCCATGGAATTTTGGTAATTCTCTAAGCAACCCCGCCTTAATCTCAAAAGTAGAGTCCGTTTGAATACAACCCCGTTGTGTGTCAAGCTTATGAGAAGCCAAGTCCTTGAGTGTACGATTTGCATCACCCATTGCTATTTCAACTTGAGGTACGTCTACGATTGGAACCTCTTGCTCTCCTTCTAAGTGTAACTCTTCGTCCACCTCTAACTCGTGCTCGTCCGTTGCGCCTCGACTTGGTTGGAGTATTGTGCCCCTTCGAGTAGCTATCCCGCACCTTGGATAATTCCAATCTTTAGTAGCCAGGGATCGATACCTGAAAACAATTCTAGCAACCAAGTAAGAACCAAGACGACAAACAAAAAGCAAAGATAAAAGCAGAAATTGTAAAAAGAAACTAAAAACTTAATAACAAGCCGTGTGCCTCCCCGGCAACGGCGCCAAAATTTGATCGATTGTCAATCCGTCAAAAATAATTTCACTTTCTCAATCCACTAAATATAAATATAGTAAGCGATAAGAAAGAGTTCGTATCCACAGAGAGGCGTTGGTTGTTATAAACTTTCAGTTTCTAAAGTTCCCCGGTGTATGTTTGTTGTATCTAAGCAAATAAAAGTAATTAAAAGCAAAATAAATTGTAGAGAATAATCAATGGAGAGAGATATTGGTCAAGGAATTCATCTTCAATCTTAGACATGTGTTTGCATATATGAATAGAATTACAATTTAATCTCTTGTGTTATCAAAAGCCTAGAGAATCAAGAAAGCAAGATAATCTATTAATTTCTCAAGTTCATCAACACACACATTAGGGCTGCGTATGTGAATTCTACCTAAAGAATAACCTAACGCCTTGCGCTAATCAAGTTCAATTCTAGGAGCATTAAGTTTCAGAAATAGGCTAATCAATGCAATTGTCATGCGTTGCGCAAAACAATTCGGACAATGGTCAAACTCTACATATGATTACAAGAGTGTATCACTACAAACCGTAAACATATTATGCTACTTGTATTCAAGGTTATCGCTTGATGAAAAACCCTAAAATAGCTATGGACTAAGATGCAAGTTCAATTAATTGGCCACTTAACTAATCAAACACCATAATCCTATCACAATACTTCAATCATGTGATCATAGAAACCGCAGAGAATTGAACGATAAACAAGAGAGAAAACTAATACATAAAGCAAACACAAGTTTTAGAAATCGGACTACATCCTTAACCAATAAAAGAGAATTTAGCTACTCATAGCTATGGAGTTCATCACAAAAATATCAAAGGAATAAAGAAGAAGATGAACAAAAACAAACCCTAGTTGTGTAACCCCAAAAAAAACGGCTCTCCCAAGTTTCAATAAGATATGAGATAAGATTCCAAAAGTTGTAGAATTCCTCTTTTTATAGCCTTTTTCTCCTTCCAAAACTAGGTTTTGTCTTCAAAGTCCATTAGATGCAAATCCACCAAGCCCACGAGAGAGAGAAACCCGTGTAGAAAATACGACCCAAAAATCGTCGCCGGAATCCTGGTATTGTGGCCGGAAATCGGCTCCGGTGACCGGCAAAGTCCGCCCGGCCACCGGTCAACGGGTCGGATCGGTCGAACTGAGTTGACTCGGGTCAACTCGGTCAAACCCAGCGAGTCAACTCGGAGTCAACTGACTTAGTTGACTTGAATTAGTCCAGGCCAAACCATTTGCAGCCGCCAAAGCGACATGACCAAGATGGCTGAGTCTGTCTGGTAATTCGATCATGGCCAAGAGGGCTGTCTATGCTTTTTGCAACACCATTAAACTGCCAATTCCATAACAACTAGCTCACAGCCTTGTACACTCTCCACTGCAACAATGCCAGCTCTTAAACCTTCACTTAGGTCTGCTATTCCATTCAATCCAAACCAGCACAACTCATAAGCTGTCTCAGCTGGTGCTTCACTCCACTACACAGCACAGGCCATAGTTCCAGTCATTGACACACACAGCACCACTTCCAGAGCCACACTCCACCTGCAATGCCTTTTCATTCTTTGCATCAACCTTCACTGCCATCTCAGCTCCTTGTAATACCACCTGCTCCATAACTGGTTAAGTCTAACATTCATCTCACTTAGCACCAGACTTGAGTCCTGCCTCCAGCGTTCATCATCTCCATCCCAGGCCATCCACCTGGAACAGCCCTACACTGCAAAACAGCTTTGCAGTCCATCTCCTTTGCATTGTGCTTCTGCACCAGTCCTTTCTGTAGCTTGACACAGCTCCTGCTGAACCATGAACTGCAATAAGCTCAAACACCTGAGCCATTACACACTGATGCTAGCAACTCCAGCCTTGTTCAAGAACACCATCACCAGACCCATTAGCCTGCAACTAGAGCCAGGGCACCATCATTTGCGGTTGGTCCACCTTGTCACATCAATAACTGCACTGTCTCAAGCATCAATCTTCTCAAGCATAAGTCTCGGCATTGCAGACCCATGTCACATCACGATTGAGGCCAACCAATCTTCTCAGACTCCATTATCTCCAAACCACCATGACTAGAGTACCAGTTTACCACCAGTACCTACCCCAGCTACACCTTTTGCTGTACTTCAAACCCCTTCACAAATCGATTCCATCTTGTAGTCTTCACAGCTCCCACCATTGCCTCAGTTATCACAACAACAACACCAACCATATCCTGCTCTGTGCAACATCAGAGACACATTTTGCTGAGTGCACCAGAGCCATTGCTTCCACTTCCTTAAGCTTCTCCTGAGTTCACACCCTGCTGCTGCAACAACAAGGCTAATTGAGCCACTGTTATCTCAGGCCAACCCAGGTAGCCAGCTCCAATTCATTCCTGACTTTACCTGCAACATCTCAAGCCTTCAGCTCCACCAGAACCATTGTAGCCCTGTCTTGTAAACTGCAAGCATCAACCTAACCGAGCCAGCTGCATCAATCCCAGGCCAATTCGGTCCAAGCTTCCACCTGCCCATTTGTACGGCTCCCTGAATCTATGCTGCAACTCCAGGGTCACAATTTCAGCTCAGTCAAGCTCAACATCCCAGCTGCCACTCACCAGCTGCCTGAGTTCACTCCATCTGCATTGCAGCATCTGAACTCCCAGTCTAGCCATAGCCTGACACCAGCTTTCTATACATCCATTCCTTATTCTTCATCACAGTAAGTTTCAATTACCCATGAAAATCACCACTAGCTGCTTCTAGGTTCAATTCCTTCACCAGAGACCATCATCGACCTCAATGGTCAGTCCACAAACCCATTCCATTTCTTGTCCACCACCTCAGAACCCATCAAGCTCAACCACCATTCACAACACTAAATCGATCTGCATCTTTTAATGACTTCACTGAGTCATACCCATCATTGCAAACTCAACAGCTCACAGATTGAAACCCGATCTTCTAAAGTCGAACCATCCAACACAGCAGACTCAATTTCTTCATCTCTGTACCGAAGCCCCTATTTGTAAATGAGAATCCATAACCACCACAGATCCAGTCTCAACTTCATCCGAATCTTCATAAATTCTTCCATTAAACCCTAACTCACCCCCAATTTGACCATGGAAGCAGCGGCTTCACAATACCACCACTTTCATTTATTACTCTTCACAACAACAGCTTCGATTCCTCTCATCTTCCTTCTATCAGCTCTGCTGCTGTGCAGCCATTTCCTCACTTCTCTGAATTTGAGAAGAGAATGAAGAGAAAACTGAAAACTAGGGCATGGTAAGAACCAGAATTGTTATAGGCACCATGCGGATTAATACAGGCCACCAGTAAATCACTTTGTATTGTCGATCTGGGAGGCCGACAAGCTTAATTGTTGACTTTGCTCACAACCTTCTCACTGCGACCCGGAATGACCTCGTTCTTTCGCCGATAGCTTCGCCTTTTGCTCCAATTGGGATGATTTCCGCTTCTTTTCCTCCGTGCGACTCCAGTACCTAATAACTCAAAAACACGCGTAAAGTACATAATTCACAAGAAAAATAGCAAAGAAAGTATAAACTCTATATAGTAAATACGGTGTATTCTACACCTATCAGAAGCATTGACATAAGAAATGATGGGGAAATTGTACATACTTTTTTGAGATTCTCGATAAGAGTTGAACATCGAGATATGATAATTGGAAATGTTGTTTTAGAATATGCACAACTCAATATGCTAATGAATATTAGATATATTTATCAAGTATTTTGGGTCCTCAAGAACCATAGAAACCTTTGAAGATGAAGAAGAATACTACTTATATACGGAGATGGAAGACTCTTAAAACTGAAATCACACAAATTTCTTTGAAGTTTAAAATTTGAAGATGAAAGAGAAGAAAGTACCTGGCGGGAAAAATTTAGTTTCCCGATTAAAAATGAATTAGAGTGAAATACTACAGTAAAAACTTGAAGTCAAATTTAGTTTAGAAGCATCAAAAGGGAATAAAGGAGGAGACGATTTTGGCTTACTTACATCCCATCAAACTGGTCTCAGTGTTTACCTAATCATAATTCCAACTATTGATTCTTTATTCTCATTCGAAAAACCCATTTTACCTAATCATAATTCCAAATCATGTAATTTCAGCACGTTGGATTTATTCATATGCACCGGTGAGTTAATTGGTTGGATCCCAAATGGATGATGAAGCCATTGATACGTTGAGTGTTTAGGCAAATAATTGGATGAATTTCCGAGATACCTACAAACAAAGAGAGTATATATTCATGAAACCTAAATTGTTTGCAATATATTCATCACTAACTTGTATGCTCATCTAAAAGCGGTAAGACCATAAGAACTAAAGCATGACAATTAACACAACTTCGGCGTGATTCGAACACACAACCTTCGACATGGAGTCGGACACACTACCATTGCGCCACGCGATTCATACTCGTGGACATAAATGGTGGGTTAGTTTAAACATTAAGGGATTCTTGAAGGTCCATCCATGGGATCAACATAACTTAAATGGTTACATGACTTCTGGTTACATAGAATACACATCTACTACATATGGAACTGAGATAGTAAAACTCTGAGAACATGGATAAGATGCAACTTTGTAAAAAATAAAAATGATAAAATTGATCTTGAATTGCAATCGGGATCCAGATTTCATGAAGAATGTTTCTTGAAAGTGAAGTAACATATGCACACGTGCATCAACGTCTTTTACCTGTAGATAGTGAAGTAAAAAAAAAAAAAAAACTTACCCTTCACAGTTAGTCATTTACAAATAAACCTAAATGCATTTAACAATAGTTCAAGAAGTACTTCGTTCTTTGAAGAGCGCAAGTCGGGAAGTGAAATAAGTATTGTGGAAGATACGGTTAGCTGATTTAAGAAGTGTTATCTAACATGTGGAACACACCTGTTCACATCCTTGATCGATATTTCATTCACCTCATGAGCACTAAAATCCTTATAAAAAAATATGTTTGCATGGATGACTACTTTAATAACTACTATAGATAGGTGAATCGTATCATCTTTCATTTCTTTCCATTTCCATCGGATGGTTTCACCGCCAACTAAGAAAAATGAAAAATCCATCCAAGTTCCAAATATATTATTATAATAGATTGTTAGAAAGTTAAGGAAAAAAACCTAACCAAGTTATTCATATTTTGGAGCAATAGATCCGCGGAAAAGAAAAAATAACATCTTTGTTGAGCGAACTTCCTACAAGCATTCTCTTGAAAAGTGGGCATATCTTTTAGCAAACTCGACTTTTTAATTGCAAGTAATTTACTGGCTCAACATCTCCCGAAATTAAAATCTTTCAAAAGAAAAAGAGGCTCACCAACACAAAGAAAGGATGACATAAACGCGAAAAATACCCCGAGAGAAGATAAGAATTAACCAAGTTAGTCGCATGAAATATTCAGCTTGATGATGCAGAATGTCCATTTCTCGTGTGAGAGGCAACAATTTTGACCATTGGCACATCTAAGAATATCTTGAAATGGACATTATATTCTTTGGTGACTGAACATGTAACCATTTGGTTGGGCTATCACGATAAGCGCCACTTACATACACACAAACATATTAGCCAGAGGTCAAGTTGTGTTGAAAAATAGCATATACATGATCATCAATAGTAAGGAAAACATGCGATCTGAACACCACTTAAGCCTTTGTTTCATCATGATATTTGAAGGAATTATCTCATCCTGCAAATATGATAACATAAGAATGTTTGTTTCATCAAAGACGGTATCAAGAATATGAATGCAAAGATAGTATCGTGCGAGATATATTGTTTTTGATTTTATTTTTAAAACCAACAAACATTGAAGCCATAGTCCGAACGCTTTTTTCATAAAATCTAATACTTAAAACCATTAGCTGCGTACATGGTTGTGTGGTTTCAAACTGGTGCAAGTACTTGGGTAAAGTCAATTCTTGGAGTTCTTGGAGCTGGTTGCGATGTTGGTGTTTGTGGACTCTTTAGCGGAAGTGGTTAACTATTTGGAAATGCAAACTTGCAGCTGATAAACATTATTGATGCTAGAATACTGATGTTCATGTAATAACTCTCCACACTATTTTCTCGGTAAACAAAATTTTAGGGGAAGGTGGATCCAAAATTAAGTGGGAAAAAGATGCACACAAATTAACTACCTCATTAACTTTCCATTGCTATCATATTAAATGGAGCTAAT
The DNA here is from genome assembly GCA_023531295.1 of Papaver armeniacum. Taxonomy (NCBI): domain Eukaryota; kingdom Viridiplantae; phylum Streptophyta; class Magnoliopsida; order Ranunculales; family Papaveraceae; genus Papaver; species Papaver armeniacum. Next base: position 36,888 of record JAJJWW010016657.1, read on the forward strand.
AATACAATTGCAGCTCAACTAAACTCTATATTTCTCGGTAATGAAAGAGAGCTTTCTGGGTTAATTATAGAGAGTAAAGACTGTATTCAATATGTACTCGATGCGAATGTATATCCTCTAAAGGCTCCTCCTGATATTTTACTAATTCAATAACATAAAGAGAGTTTAAAATAAAAATCTAGATGAATAATGAAACTGAAGGACCTTTTCATTTCCTCTCAAAATTTTAATCAAAAAACAGAATCGAAAAACCATAATCAAGAGAGTGATTGCTAAAAAGATACTGGATTTCGTCAAGGAGTTGTATCTTTGGAAAGTTTGCGGAACATGACCCGATTTGAAACAGTTCAAGAAAATATTAGGCACAGAACAGAGTCATGAAGGGGAAACCCAAGATATAATTACGATGATCCCTTCTGACCGGGCGGAGAACCCATGTGATTTGACTTTTCCCATAAAAAAAACCTGTAAGAAAAAATTGCAAAAACCATCATTTGTTTTGGTAGTCAATTTTTCGAACTTTTTAATCAAAGTCGGGGTATGGATTAAAGAGAAAAGAAACAGTTTCCTTTATTCTCTTTTTGAAAAGAATTGTAGCATTGGTATTACTTACGGTAGATACCCATATCGAGGAACTAAAAATTACATGAATCAGTAAGAAAAAATGGTGGAAATAACCCTTAAATAGATATGAACATATTCACCTAGGATTAATTTCAGAATCGCATCTATCTTTGACTTAAGTTGTTTCGGTGTATGAGAGTCGGTGTTTTGGTGCTTCCCGATACAACATCACGACCATCCCCGAAACCAACTCTTCCACGATACCCAATCCAGCAAAGTCATGAAAACGATTGAGTAAATTAGCTGCATCCGGATGGTTACCTGGAACCAAGATTTCCCAACACTTGCATAGCCCTGAATGACACGATGTTGTAGTATAAACAAAAGTGCAACATATGTGCTTCCTATCCGCCCTGGAATAGACAATGTCGCCTACACCAATCAAAGACCACACATAAGAAAAATCCAAAAACATTTGGAATGCAGATTAACTAAAGAAGATATCGGCGCATAAACCTTTAATGCTTCCCTGCACCTAGGTAATGACGAACAGATAGGCGTAAATCATCTTCTTGGTTTTCAATTCTCTCTGTACCAACACCTTCCTCATCATCCGATAGACCACAGAGTTCATCAGAACTATCTGATGTAAAATCTTCATTAGCAACTGAACTGTACACGCCAACAAAGGTAATTAATAATGAAGCATATGAAGTTAGACTTATGGTTGACAACTATGTATTTGTACCTGAAACTGAAGCATATGTGAACTGCAGTTTGTCTGCTGCATTATAAGTTGCTTAAAAAAAACTCGAGAAATATAAAGAACTATAAAGAACTTGTGGTTTTTACTCTCTATCTTTATACACCTAATTAGACCTTCTTTCTTAGACCTATAAAGAACTTACTAAGTTATCTTGTTCATGCAGTTAGACTTTACGTGACTTTAGTTCCCTTATGAATCCATTATTTGTCTAATTCTTTGTCAAACCACAGGAATTCACCGAGACACGGATTTTTTCAATTTCTTATTTAATAGTGGGACTAAAATCCCTTAAATGCAAGAAAGTATTTACATCAATTACCAAAAAAATCTAGAATGACTATATCAAGGCTATGTTGTTATTATTCTTTGCATCATTTACGTCACCTTTGCTCAATAATTAGTGACATTATATATTCCACTCGAGGCTCGGTTTTCCAAAGGATGTGCGAGAATAATAAATTCACGGCCCTAATAAGATATGTCGAAACTATCTCAAGGATTTATCGAGTACATAAATCTCAATAAAAGAAACATATTTGCTTTGAGATGAGAGAAAGAGACATCTTGCATTTGATCGGTGCTAACCATATTAAACATCTACACCTTAATTAATTAAAAACTTAATCTCCTAAGTGAGTGGAGCACAAAAAAAAAAAAAAAAAAAAAACGTAACTATGTGATTAAGTAAATACATGAGAAATAAATCTTATACTAACTTTCGGGAAATCTTTGGAGATATGTTCGGTGTCATTAGAAACTTTAGTCTAGAAATTTTCCCAATGTGACATATTTTCTGCAAATACTTAACACAACAATCTCTTATACTAAACCAACATAAAATTTTAATGACATTTAAAAATTGAGATAACATATTACCTTGACATGGAGGTTGATCTTCTGTTTGTACGAAAATTGAGAAGTTTTATACACTTAATGAACTGAATCGGCAAAAACCAAAACGTTGTCAAGAATGTCTAATCCTACTTTGGTTGGATTACAAACGAAACTCAGTTCAGAGATAGACTTTCTAAACCTAAGAGTATACAAAGATGGAGTTTTTCCACACATGAGTGACTTTTTTAGTTATAGATCGGTCTTCTTGGAACCTGTAGTTATCATTATATTGTTTCATTAACAAAAAGAATAAAAAATAATGGAGAACTGAACAAAAAAAAAAGAACTCTAAGAAAATACATATGTGTTTATGGGTAAAAATCGTTTCTGCCGATTTCGGTAAATTCGGTAGGTGAGTGAGAAACTGGTTCAAACCCTAAACAAATGTCTTCGCACGTGAGCACTTTATAGGTTCGAGATATCAATGCCTGTACAAGTCCGGCCTAAACCAAGAAATGGCCGTTCCGGACTTGCTTCGGTCACAAAGTGGAGGAGAAGGGTTGATTTGGGGAGGGAAGCAAAGAAAGGTGTTGAGGAGAGTAGTATCTCGACTTGTATCAGAAAGTGAAAGCTTAGGAAGCTTGCAAGAGATGAAAGCTTTTTGGGAGAGCTTGCAAAGTTGCCTTTCTGAGAGTGTAGTATTTTTTTCCTGACCGAGACTTGTTATATGGTGGAAATAGGTAAGACCTATTTATACAAGTCGAGATTGAAACGTACCCTGGCCTCATGAAGGAAGAGAGTAAAGGGTGAAATAATGGGAGGAGGTGGTAACCGCATGGTTTAATGGGTGAAAACGTTTTTCACCATTATTTCCTCTTTTATTTGACCGCTTTATTCCTTTTCACGCTTTCTTAATGTGAGCGTAGTGTACGCTGCATGCCGTGACCGCCAAACCAAAACCCTAAAGAACCATCTCCCAGTTTGTGTTGATGTCTCGAGTGTTGGTTGCATCTTGAGTGCAAGTGGCGCTGCTAGTGGCGCGTGTGGCATGTGCCAATGGCATGTGCGGAATGCCTTGGTGGTAGGTTGCACAGTTTGCAAGTTAGACTACCAGCGTGTGTGTTTGGCATGTGCCAATGGCATGTGCGGAATGCCTTGGTGGTAGGTTGCATGGTTTGCAAGTTAGGTTACCAGCGTGCATGTTTGGCATGTGCCAATGGCATGTGCGGAATGCCTTGGTGGTAGGTTTCACGGTTTGCAAGTTAGGTTACCAGCGTGCATGTTGGCATGTGCCAATGGCACGTGCGGCCATGTTGACCTAGTTGCAAGTCTTGCGAGCCTAGGGCTCTATATTTGGCGTGGGCCAATGGCATAGCGGCTTGGAAATAGGGCTTGCGATACGTGTTGGCATGTGCCAATGGCACGTACGGCCGTGGTGACCTAGTTGCGAGTCTTGCAAGCCTAGGGCGCTATATTCGGCGTGGGCCAAAGGCATAGCGGATTGGAAATATGGCTTGCGACATGTGTTGGCATGTGCCAATGGTACGTGCGGCCATGTTAACCTAGTTGCAAGTCTTGCAAGCCTAGGGCGCTATATTTGGCGTGGGCCAAAGGCATAGTGGCTTGGAAATATGGCTTGCGACACGTGTCGGCATGTGCCAATGGCACGTGCGGCCATGTTGACCTAGTTGCAAGTCTTGCAAGCCTAGGGCGCTATATTTGGCGTGGGCCAAAGGCATAGTAGCTTGGAAATATGGCTTGCGACACGTGTTGGCATGTGCCAATGGCACGTGTGGCCATGTTGACCTATTTGCAAGTCTTGCAAGCATAGGGCGCTATACTTGGCGTGGGCCAAAGGCATAGTGGCTTGGAAATATGGCTTGCGACATGTGTTGGCATGTGCCAATGGCACGTGCGGCCATGTTGACCTAGTTGCAAGTCTTGCAAGCCTATGGCGCTATACTTGGCGTGGGCCAAAGCATAGCGGCTTGGAAATATGGCTTGCGACACGTGTTGGCATGTGCCAATGGCACGTGCGGCCATGTTGACCTAGTTGCAAGTCTTGCAAGCCTAGGGCGCTATATTTGGCGTGGGCCAAAGGCATAGCGGCTTGGAAATATGGCTTGCGACATGTGTTGGCATGTGCCAATGGCATGTGCGGCCATGTTGACCTAGTTGCAAGTCTTGCAAGCCTAGGGCACTATATTTGGCGTGGGCCAAAGGCATAGCGGCTTGGCATTGCTGCCACGGTGCGCAGGGTGCGGCTTGGTTTGGCATTGTTGCCATGGCGCGCAATATGCGGCTTGGTTTGGCATTGTTGCCATGGTGCGCATGGTGCGGCTTGGTTTGGCATTGTTGCCATGGTGCGCAGGGTGCGGCTTGGTTTGGCATTGTTGCCATGGTGTGCAGGGTGCGGCTTGGTTTGGCATTGTTGCCATGGTGCGCAGGGTGCGGCTTGGTTTGGCATTGTTGCCATGGTGCGCAATATGCGGCTTGGTTTGGCATTGTTGCCATGGTGCGCAGGGTGCGGCTTGGTTTGGCATTGTTGCCATTGTGCGCAGGGTGCGGCTTGGTTTGGTATTGTTGCCATGGTGCTGATGATGCGGCTTGGTTTTGGCATTGATGCCATGATGCGCAGGTGCGGCTTGGTTTTGGAATTAGGGTTGTGTTGAAAACCCTAATCTGGTATTTTGAAAAAATACCCCTATTAATTATTTACACTGAGTTAAATGCTCTTAGTTAATGTGTTACGGGTAACACTAGGTCATGGGGTTTTACAATTTTACCCCTTGTCTAAAAACCACCATCAACATTAAGTCCCCTGCTTAACTCGGAACAGGGGCTTTGTTGCGAGGTAAGCATAAGATGGTGACAAACGATTAACAGCAAAACGTAAGTAAAATTAAAGGAGGCTTTTCTGACCTTTTATAAATAGGATTTGGAATCCTTGCCTCTGGTAGTTCTGCACAAATCGGGAGGCTAGCACAATTGGTGGGCCCAGTGCAGCTTGGGCGACGTTGGGAAGTTGGCGTGAGTTGAAACTGAGTGTGCTAGGTGGTGGGACCGGGCGCAAAGTGTAGAAACCGTGCGTGCTTGCAGGCGTGACTTGGGCGGCCATTGGGAGGTCGGCGCAATTGGTGGGGCCGGTCCAACTTGGAAACCATGCTTGCGGGCGTGACTTGGGCGACATTAGGCGTCGCACCCTTTGTGGGCCCGTTTCTTACACGCGTGATTTTGGTAAAGGGAAATCCTTCCCTATTTCAAAGTCTTTACGCCTATATATATATAAAGCCCCTTTCTCCCCATCCTGCGCTTTATTCTTTCCTCTTTTCATAATAGCGGCAAAAGAGAAACCGGCTTCGTGTATGTCTTGAGTACTTTTCTCTTTTTTTTTTTTTTTTCTTTTCACGTAGGTGTAAACCTTAAGAGTAGGCGTTTCCACAATCCGCGTATGATTTCTTGGCGTGCCTCTTGTAGAAAATATTGTATGTATGCAACCAAGGGAAATCGCATATATTGTTTGAACCGTAGGAAATATTGCATATATGAATTTTCGGTCTGAAAGAAATATTTGAACCTTGAAGAAAATATTGCGTGTGTATTTTGAACCCGTAGAGGATGCTCCGTATATAATTATGAACCCGAAAAACGATATCGTAGGCGTATTTGAGCCCGTACGAAACCTTTGCATGTGTATTTCGAACCCGTAGGGAACCCTGTATGAATCCCAAAGAAGAATACGTGTATACGCTTCATATGACTTCGAACCCGCAGAAATATTGTATATATGATTTTTGCTTCTTGAAAGAAGTACCACTTGTGTGAGTTTTTGAACCAATAGAAAAATGCTCCATATATATTTTTGAACCCGAAGAAGGATACTGTAGACACACTTGTACCCGTATAGAATGCCGCGTATATAGTCTCGAACCCGACGAAAATACTGCGTATATAGCCTTGAACTCGAATAAAATACGTTCTCCTTCTCCTTCCCGTTTTTTTTTTTTTGGTACGATTATGTGTCAGGGAGATAACTTCGCCTTTCTCTGTTTGTTTTGTGCAGATATCTTATTACCAAATTGTTATGAAGGAATTCGATAAGATGTTACCTGAACCAAATTTCACTTCATCGAAGGATGCTCATAATTCCAAGCCGAACATAGATGATGAATTCTTCACTAGAGCCCTCGCCCCTGCTCGGAAGAATCACCCAGGTTTCGTGCCGATTTTGCTAACCGGTGGTGAGGATGACCGGAAGACACGACCGGAAGACACGTTCGGTTCGCCCAGTGAGCACCATTCGGTTCTGTCTTCATAAAGGGGTATATTCCTCTTCCAACATTGACTTCGGGATGTGTCAAAGTCCATTGCGTTCTTTTGACGGATGGGTTGAGTTCATGGTGAGCAAGGAGCGTATAAATACCAACTTGACTCGAAGCGCGAGTCATTGATATTGTCAAGACTTGATGAAATCTCCAAATTAGGAAGGACATCCCAGGCTTGGTTGCTTTCATCTCCGGATGGTGTTCGGACACCCATACAATCATATGTAGATGGGGTGAGATAACTTTCTCCTTGGAGAGTGTGGCTCTCTTCTTGAATCTTAGGTAACTTGGAATCTTAGAATCCAATTATCTGAAAGTGAGGTGAAGATGCGGGATGACCTGGCCGCTAAGTTGGGGGATTTTGCTCGGAAAGACTCCATTGCGAAGTCGAAGGATTCTCCCCGGAAAGAGGATGAAAGGTGCCCTTTACGGTTGGTGGATATCTCAATGGTTTCCGGATGAGTTGGAGCGAGCAGAAAGCGGTGATCTTCATGTCGTGGCATTTTGGCTCTCTCGGGTTGTCCAGAGACATTTTTGATGACGGTTCGGCAAGAAAGGAATAAGACCGGAGTTGCTAGAGATTCTTTGTGAAGTTGGCAAAGGGTGAAGTTCTTCCCATTGGCAAGCTGTTCCTTGGTTCCCTGTATGTGCATCCGGATCACCTAATTGCGAACATGCAAGTTTCGAATGGTTTCATGAAAGTGGATTCATATGTGCACGTTGCTTTTACGCAAGTCGGCTATGGGAGCACTTCGAGAAGTATGCTCGAAACCCTGCCTTCGCTTCCCGTGAGTTGGGGGCTCTCGAATTCTTCGATGGGTGAACAGGCGTCCAAGAGTTGGCGTGAGCTTGGTTAGTTTTCTTGATAAGTTGCATGAAATCAATTTTCGTCAATGGGGGCGGTCCATAAGTCGGTGACTCAAATGGACACCTTTGCTTCTGCTCCGCTCACGTCTTTGTCTTCTGATGACGATTTGAGTGTTGGTGAAAACCTGTTCATTCAGAGCTGCTCGCCCGGTTATATACCGTCTTTCTTCGTGGGGTCTTTCCAGATAGCTGCTTATAATATTGACCGTGCTGCTCGTCACATGGGTTTCGATCAAGGGGTGCCTCTTGTTTACCGGCCGGTGATCCCTAAGGATTCATTGCGTGTCGCCCTTGACGCCAGTGCCCTTGAGCGGGTATCCGTCTTCCCTTCTTTCAAATGGGAAGAGTAACTTCGACGACCTTCGACTATAATGAGTTTTGGTGCGACGAGTTTATTATGATCCGAGATTTTGTGAATAACGTGGTGGAAAACGTTCGTTGCAAACCTTCCCCAGCAGTTTTGAAGAAGTATCCAATGTTGAGAGATCCCAAGCGAAAGTTGCCTAGCAATTCGGAAAGTCCCCAGGCCAAAGAACGGAGAACGAAGAATCGTGCTGGCGGGTTCCGGACGGTTTCACAAGATCCTCCCACGGCTCTTGTGTCTTTCAGTTCTTCCAATAACTGGGTATGTGTCGCCTCTTCATTGGTTTGTCTCAAAACACGTGAATTTCGGTGAGAACATGTGTCTTGTTTCCTTGTGGCTTCGGTAGTGTTAATGCTTTGCTGCCCTTGCACGTTGCCGGAGACGGAAGTTTCTTCAAGGAATTCCGGTGCACCGAGCCTACTCATAGCGGTGATGATTCGGAGAAAGAAGAAAGTTCAACAAGTGAGAGTGATTCCTCTGGCAAAGACTTTGGTTCTTCTTCGGGAAGTGGTTCAGTGAGTTTCGCGCTTCTTTTCTTTCTTCTTCTTCTGTTTCTTCTTTTGAAAAAATGTCTAACTCAAGTTTGCAGGAGGAATCCGGTTCGGAGGACGATTCTGGGGTGGAGTCACACGAAAACTTGCCTTTGGTGACCACTTGGGTGACTTGGAGATGGGAGTTAGCCAATTGCCGGGAACAGACGTGGTTCAAACGGTGGATGATTCTCTGATGGTTGTTGCCGTAGACATGGAAGAAGACCCTTTGCGATTCGTGGGGCCACTTGCAGGCGCCATTTTTGATCCCCCGTACTTGGTTCCTTATCCAGGTCATGTCTTTGGTTGGCGGCTTTAGCGTGTCGGCTAAGCATGAGGCGTTGTACTGTAATCTGGGAGAAGCACGGACATATGGCTACAACCAAGAAAGTCACTAGTCGATTTGCGCTGGTTAAGCGTGTGGAAGAGGCTTTATCTTCCATCGAGGATATGCGTGAGGTGACTGGTCACACCGTTTCTGAAGACGTTATTGCCGACTGGGAGCACCATCGCGACGTGTGCGTAGAAAAGGAGTTCAACACTTCGTGGTTTGTCGAAGGCCTTCCGAGATCCAAAAGTTGAAAATTGCAAAGCAATCGAAAGCCTTTCCGCCGAGGAGATTGCCTGATAGGAGATGAAACTCGAAAAGCTTTCCAAGATGTTGACTATGAAGAGAGCGGCTCTTGAAGACGCAAAGTTGACTTTCTCCAAGAAGAGCAGACTTCTGTTGGACGATTTTCCTTGAACGTTTCTCTGTTAAACTTTCATTTAGGTTTTTTTTTTTTTTTTGAAAGACATATTGGATGTCTGGTTCAAAACTTGATCTTTGATAGATTTTGGTAGCTTTTTAGGGTATTGGATTATTTCGGGATGAATGGTTTTGATAATATGACTCGATTATGTTTTGGGAAAAGAATATTGCTTTTATGAAAGTGTTTGCTAGCAATAGGCACAAGGCTCGAGAGTATAGCGGTTTTACTAAGAACCTAAAAATAGATTGTATATCTTGCCCGATCTGAATTTACTCACTTCATAGGTTTTATAACACGCCCCTCTCCATGTAAAAGGCGGTTTTGATGGCGGTTTCTTTGGTAGCATCGCTAAAGCAAGTCCCCGATCGCTGGTAACATCTTCGGCGATTGAGTAATATCATCTTGACAAGTCCCAGTTTTCTTGTGTAGTTTTTACAACTAGTAACCGGGTCGTCTGGTAGTTGAGTCGGATTGAGTCGCCTTTCCCTACCATCTTGACATCTGGGTCGAAGATCGAGATCGACAATCTGATATTGTAGCCGATAGATCAATCCTCCCGCTGTGGTCGCCAATTGTTTATGGGTAAAAATCATTTCGCCGATTTCGGTAAATTCGGTAGGTGAGTGAGGAACTGGTTCAAACCCTAAACAAATGTCTTGCACGTGAGCACTTTATAGGTTCGAGAGATCAATGCTGTACAAGTCCGGCCTAAACCAAGAAATGGTCGTTCAGGACTTGCTTCGGTCACAAAGTGGAGGAGAAGGGTTGATTTGGGGAGGGAAGCAAAGAAAGGTGTTGAGGAGAGTAGTATCTCGACTTGTATCGAAAGTGAAAGCTTAAGAAGCTTGCAAGAGATGAAAGCTTTTGGGAGAGCTTGCAAAGTTGCCTTTCGAGAGTGTAGTATTTTCTCTGACCGAGACTTGTTGTGCGGTGGAAATAGGTAAGACCTATTTATACAAGTCGAGATTGAAACGTACCTGGCCTCATGAAGGAAGAGAGTAAAGGTGAAATAATGGGAGGAGGTGGTAACCGCATGGTTTAATGGGTGAAAACGTTTTTCACCATTATTTCCTCTTTTATTTGACCGCTTTATTCCTTTTCACGCTTTCTTAATGTGAGCGTAGTGTATGCTTTGCATCAGAACCGCCAAACCAAAACCCTAAAGAAGCATCCCCAGTTTGTGTTGATGTCTCGAGTGTTGGTTGCATCTTGAGTGCAAGTGGCGCCGCTAGTGGCGCGTGTGGCATGTGCCAATGGCATGTGCGGAATGCCTTGGTGGTAGGTTGCACGGTTTGCAAGTTAGGCTACCGGCGTGTGTGTTTGGCATGTGCCAATGGCATGTGCGGAATGCCTTGGTGGTAGGTTGCACGGTTTGCAAGTTAGGTTACCGGCGTGCATGTTGGCATGTGCCAATGGCATGTGCGGAATTCCTTGGTGGTAGGTTGCACGGTTTGCAAGTCAGGCTACCAGCGAGCATGTTGGCATGTGCCAATGGCACGTGCGGCCATGTTGACCTAGTTGAAAGTCTTGCGAGCCTAGGGCGCTATATTTGGCGTGGGCCAATGGCATAGCGCCTTGGAAATAGGGCTTGCGATACATGTTGGCATGTGCCAATGGCACGTACTGCCGTGGTGACCTAGTTGCGAGTCTAGCAAGCCTGGGCGCTATATTCGGCGTGGGCCAAAGGCATAGCGGCTTGGAAATATGGCTTGCGACACGTGTTGGCATGTGCCAATGGTACGTGCGGCCATGTTAACCTAGTTGCAAGTCTTGCAATCCTAGGGCGCTATATTTGGCGTGGGCCAAAGGCATAGTGGCTTGGAAATATGGCTTGCGACACGTGTCGGCATGTGCCAATGGCACGTGCGGCCATGTTGACCTAGTTGCAAGTCTTGCAAGCCTAGGGCGCTATATTTGGCGTGGGCCAAAGGCATAGTGGCTTGGAAATATGGCTTGCGACACGTGTTGGCATGTGCCAATGGCACGTGCGGCCATGTTGACCTAGTTGCAAGTCTTGCAAGCCTAGGGCGCTATACTTGGCATGGGCCAAAGGCATAGTGGCTTGGAAATATGGCTTGCGACACGTGTTGGCATGTGCCAATGGCACGTGCGGCCATGTTGACCTAGTTGCAAGTCTTGCAAGCCTAGGGCGCTATATTTGGCGTGGGCCAAAGGCATAGCGGCTTGGAAATATGGCTTGCGACACGTGTTGGCATGTGCAATGGCACGTACGGCCATGTTGACCTAGTTGCAAGTCTTGCAAGCCTAGGGCGCTATATTTGGCGTGGGCCAAAGGCATAGCGGCTTGGAAATATGGCTTGCGACATGTGTTAGCATGTGCCAATGGCACGTGCGGCCATGTTGACCTAGTTTCAAGTCTTGCAAGCCTAAGGGGCGCTATATTTGGCGTGGGTCAAAGGCATAGCGGCTTGTCATTGCTGCCACTGACACGTGCGCGGTGTGCGGCTTGGTTTGGCATTGTTACCATGGCGCGCAAAGATGCGGCTTGGTTTGGCATTGTTGCCATGGTGCGCAAGGCATATGCGGCTTGGTTTGGCATTGTTTCCATGGTGCGCGGGGGTGCGGCTTGGTTTGGCATTGTTGCCATGGTGCGTGGGTGCGGCTTGGTTTGGCATTGTTGCCATGGTGCGCAGATATGCGGCTTGGTTTTGGCATTGTTGCCATGGTGCGCGATATGCGGCTTGGTTTGGCATTGTTGCCATGGTGCGCGAGTATGCGGCTTGGTTTGGCATTGTTGCCATGGTGCTGCGAGATGCGGCTTGGTTGGCATTCACGCCATGATGCGCGAGGGTGCGGCTTGGTTTGGCATTGTTGCCATGGTGCCACAGATATGCGGCTTGGTTTGGCATTGCTGCCATGATGCGCAGGTGCGGCTTGGTTTTGGAATTAGGGTTACGTGTTGAAAACCCTAACTGTATTTTGAAAAAATACCCCTATTAATTATTTACATCCGAGTTAAATGCTCTTAGTTAATGTGTTGCGGGTAACACTAGGTCATGGGGTTTTACGATTTTACCCCTTGCCTAAAAACCACCATCAACAATATGGAAATATGATTATATGAGATATCACATCGTATGCTCGGTCATATACATATACAACAACCTATTAGTTAAAACAACAACCTATTAGTTAAAATAATTGAAGACTGAAGAGTGCCCAGGTTTGTTATTCATGATAAAAGAGTGACATGCTTGCACCAAAATTGTAAATTGATGGGGAAAAAATTATCCCATTTGTCCCCCTTGAAACTTACGGTATTAGATTGAATAGGAACGGAAACCGTCACTACTTGTGAGTGGTCCTCCATTGACCCTCTCATCTAAAAAGTATTTTACTGGGAGAAATGTAAAAACGTTCTTAGCTCGGCCGCATCCTTAACACAGGCAATCACGATATCAAAAAAGAAGGTACACCAAATTTATCAAAGAGAGACCAATGTCCCTTTCTAGATTAGTGCGTAATGTCGAGCAACGGGAGTAAGCAAGCAAAAGAATCCTAAAGAATTTTCAATATGAACGACAAGCATGAAACTAAATTTATGATGCTATAATCTCTTCTAGGAAATGAGCAGTTTATATAACCTTGATCAAGATTAATGCGTGGATTAGACATCCTTTCTTCTTTAACTTTAATTCATCCGGATTGGTGCATTTCATAGAACACTCATAATGGTGAGAATTAAATATTGAATATAGACATATAGACTCTAGTTTGAAATTCAAAAGTAAAATTAGACTTGCTGGGAATTAAAATTTATCATGAGGATCATTGAAAGGACTTTTTAATCTAGCATATGTTGTTTTTGCATATACATGCATATTTTATGGATTTACATACCTCATTAACAGTGTCAGCATCAAGTCCCTTCCTCCATTCAATCATCTCTTCCCATGTGTACTTTGATTTTAACATACCTTTGGAATTTCCATGCCTGCACTATGCAACTTGGTATGGCTGGATGGACCACGACCACTAACGTAGTCTCTCGACTAAACGAACTCCAATAATTTTCTTATTATGAATCAAATTCTGTTCTAGTAGGGCTTGAAACATGATTTAGATCTTTGTCTCAATCCTAGTAGGCAAAAAGACATTTGCTTAGAAGTACTTTCCAACAATGCCTGATTTGATACGTATACATATCACCTACAGATCTATTTAAAAAAATTGTAGGCATGATCAAAATAGCAAACAAAAATATCATGAAGAAACTAAAATGAACTTGTTCCTCATGTATTTTAAGATTATGTAAAAAAAAAAAATATTACCTCCCCAACCATGATCTCATTGTCGCAATCATCTCCGTAAAGAGTAATTCCTCTACCTTAAAGATTAATTCCTCTACCTTAAAAATTGTGGGAGTGTAATATATCCCACATAGTCCTCAACATCCGAGACACACATCTTGTACTTCGTTCTGATCTCGTTGAATAACCAATAGGCTTGAGAATCTTGGTAATATAAGATGTGTTAGAAAACCTTTCGCCTTACGCTAGCCAACCGCATCATCCCTTGTCGAGTCCTTCACTTTCTATGTACCTCAAACTTATCTCCATTTCGAGCATTGTCTACGATTGATACACTGATTCCTTCTTAAACCTCTTGACATTTCCAGATTTCCTCCTCCTAGCCCTCGAAAGCGATTACTTTGGATACTTTCATCAAAATCCACTCTTGGAAGCTCAACTCTTTGACTTTTTACCTTGTCGAAGTCCGCATATCAGAAATTGTATAAAAAACTTCCCTTTGTCGAATTTACATTGTACGTGCGGGTCGCCTTGTCCGAGCTCATTCTCATTCTCAGTTGGTTGGGTAATTGTACCCACATTGTTACTATCCACAATCTTAGCCTCACCTTCATCCTTCCCATTCCATTTTTTTTCTCCATAAAGTAATTTACTTGCAAAGATGACGAAAAGATCTTGTATTATCAGTAGAGGGGGAAGGTTTTGAATTCTCAGTAGAGGGAGACGTCAATGATCGGGCTTACGTCTTTGCCTAGAACCTGGACACATTTGAAGATCGCGACGTTCGTTGTGTCTTCTTCGATTGAGTAAAAATAACCCATGCGCTTCCGCTTCCGAACCCTATTATAAGCTTCAATTACCCCCCCCCCCAAAAAAAAAAAAAAAAAAAAAAAACAATCAAACACAAATACATATACCTACAACTGAAACACAAAAAAAAAAAAATCAACAAATTACAGTAGTTCTAAAGAGAGTGAAAAAAAAATAGAAACCTGTAAACAAATAATTATTCATATATTCCCTTGTTATATGTAAGATAGATTAAGAGAAAAGTATGTGCAGTAAAGTGAGAAAGTGGATGATTTTCCATCGATGGCAGGTAGATAAGAATCAATGGTTTTCAATAATTAAAGATAAACTTGTCATTAATCAATCAATTTCCGGACAAAACCCAATTTTATACTAAGTTAATAATGAAACAATTCATAATAATTCTAATAAAAAAAACTTTGATACCTAATTGCTTGACTTGCTTTCAATCCGTTTGCAACAACCCTAAAAGCTGCACATCTTATTTTCAATGAACCTACAATTGAATTCAAGGAGCTATATCAAAGATGCATGAACACAGAGATGGGAGAGAAAACGTCTAGAGAGTTTAGAGTTCTCTTTTGCGTGAGAACCGAGAAGAAAGATTTCACCCACACCAAATTTCGTTCCACCCAAAACCTACCTGTTAATAATATATATATATATATATATATATATCAATAATACAAAACAAAGCTAGGCTAAGTTTGCCTAGCTGAGTGGTGGTCAGGATTTGTCCGTGGGAAAGATAAATCAAGGGCTGTGGTTCTCCCTGCCACACCCTACAAGTCGCACACGTGGTGTTCATTCCAATATTATGAATTAAAAATGAATACTCAAATCAAGATATGGAATTTCAAAAATTATAACGGGGAGGTTCGAACTCATGACCTATTGTGTCATAAGAGTGGCCTCTAACCATTGTTCCACCTTGGTTGGAATTGATAGAAAAGATAAATCAATAGTGGTTGTTTGTTCAACTTCAATATTAATTAGTATAAGTGTTTTATTAATTAGTATAAGTGATTTGTCTAGAGAGAAGAAAATCTATGGTTATGGTTTGTTCAACTTAAATATTAATTAGTATAAGTGTTTTATTAATTGATGTTTCATTAATTTCTCATGATAAATGATTTATTAATTTTACATCATAAATATCCCTTAATTAATATTAATACATATCTCCATCAATAAATAATAATTTTGACAAAAATTATTTCAATAGATATTAGTGGTGGTGGTGGTAGTAGAGGAAGAAGTAAGTGGTGGAAGCGGTGGAAGGTGTTACTAAGTGGTGGAGGCGGTAACATTAGTTTTGGTGGAAGAAATAGTATACTGGATGGTTTTAATGGCGGTGGTATTGGTTTTTTCTTTTTGAATCAAAAATAATAATTTTTTTTTACATGACGGGTAACATTGTATTGTGAAAAGTATAGTTGGTTGTTTTGACACGATCAAAAAAGGCGGGTAACAAATACTTTGGGATGATACCAAATCATATAAGACAAAATGGTTGTTTTTGGTACCACTTGCTATCTTTGGTAACCTTTCGTGCGCATGATTTTCAGTATTAACGTAAAAACATATAGTTGAATAAATTAATTGACGACCTAAGTTTGTTAAATCTAAACTTTATACATGACGTGTGGGATAAAAAGTTATAAGGGTGCCAAATATTCTACGAGGGATGGAAATTTAAAATGGTGGTGGTGGAGAAATAAGAGATATCTCGGTGGTTTGTGTACGGCGGTTTTGATGAGTAGTAATTGATTATGTTAATTATGTCTTTGCTACAAAAGGATAACACTATAAATTAGAAATGTGGTTGATCGTCTTAATGCTAATATAAACTCCGGTTAAAATACATGAAAATTAAGAAGAAGAAAAAAAAAACATTTGGATGTCACGTTATATAATAAATAACACTAAAAACTACATATTTAGTATCAAGGTTTCTCCGCCCCAATAGATAAATCTAAGGTTGTATTGAGATCCCGTAAGCAGAGGGCGAGTTGGTCTTGGATTTCTGAATGATAATGAATATAATGAAACGCTCCCTCTCGGTTTCTCCAATGAAAACCGAAACCTTCTAAAAAAAAAATAATCAATCGAACAACACTTAGATGGAACGCATCACCACCAAGTGTAAACTTCTCCGAATTGCTACATTTCCAGTGAAATATCTACAAATTAACTGGGTGATTTCGTCCTACCGTGGTTTTTAACGAGGCATGCAATTAAATCTCTAATAGTGATTTTAAAGGTATTTAATAATTACAAAATTCTCTTATAAGTTTTGTTTAGGCAAGTATTGATTTAATTTGGGTTCTTTTACATTTTTGTATTAGGTTGATGACTTTTTAATTTGAATACATGTTTGGTTAACAAACTTTGATACATATAGGGTATTTTCTTTTTGAGAACCGATGTTAGTCTTTCATTTTTCCCGTTAGCACTTTGTTTCGATCCCGTATTTGTAGACATTATTTGACTAATGTTGGGGTATTTGTTTAATCTCAAGGCCGATTAAACCCAATGTGTGTTGTATGCATTGAAGGCGAGAAGTTTGTGTCGGCTCTACCTTGAAACTAATAATTTTTCTTCGGAAGGTTAGTTGAATTTATGTAGATACAAATATCAGAATGACTATGCTCTTTAAAACTCCAAATTACTTGAGTAACACTAGATGTGAGAACGTCATTCATGCACTACTTAGCATAGTTGGTGTGAAATCTTTTTATCCACGAATTTCTTCAATTTTATGTTATCAATATGATTGAGAAAGAATCTTACACATGTTTTGATTTACTATTATAAGTTTATTTTTTCAACTCACGTGTGTATATCTCAAATTTCTTCCAATAGCCAAGGGTTCTTCATTTTATAACTCTCACATTTGCAAAAAATAAATAAATAATGTTTATCTATAGTAGGGGAAAATATTATGGGTTTTTGCTTCACTCCTTAGAGCCTTAGTTATCAATAATTCTGTAACAAATGTATTCATAAACATCATGGAGTTGGATTGGCGTTTAGGTATATGTACTTTGTTAGATGAAATATTCTTTTGAAGTTTGAAATTATGGTATGATGGAACAATAAATGGGGTAAAATTTTATTCTTGTATTTTTTATTTTATTTTCATGTTGGCACAACATTATTACTCCGTCCCGATAATAAATTGGAATAACATGCTTAAGTAAAAATAAAAGATCGGGTAACCCATTTTGTTTCCCAAAACCTATTTGAATATCAAAATAATTACTCACGAATAAAATGAAGCAAGAGGAATGTGAACAATATCGTATTAGAGACAAAACATCCCGTGCCGTTACGGCACGGGTTAAGATCTAGTATATTATAAAAAGAAGTGGTGTTTGTCTATCCGGATATATCCGACCATCGATTTCGTCATCCCACGGCGCGGATCGAAAGTTGGGCAAGGTATATTTTCGAGCGTCGGATTCCTTAGTTTCCCGATATCGTTACGGTACCTTTAATATTAATAACGTGGTTTCCTAATGACGATATTATTTGTGTATGGATTCTTTATATAAGTTCGTTTCCATAAATATAATAAGAAAATGTTGCCTCTATCCCGGGATAGATCCACCGTTCAAAAGGGGTGGGATAAATCCGGACATCCGTGTAAATTTTGTCGTGGCCCGACCAAGGTTATCCCACGGTATTCATTCCTACGAAACCTAATGCGAACTTCCTTCACAAAAAAAAAACGAAACCTAAAGCGAACCCTCTTCTGAAGCCTAACGGCTATTTTAATTATTGGTAAAGAGACCTAACTTACTTTCCTCTATAGTTCGATAGTTTGATACAATCTTCTACAGTTTAATATGACCTCGCGAGAAACTTAAAAAGTATGGTGACGGATTAAGTGTTTTTGCAGCCAGTGGATCTTACTAACCCTTAAATAACCAGTTAACCAAATCAAAAACATTAATTTTAGCGAGTTTGCTATAGTTTACATCTTGACAGCGTCCAATTTTTTTATCATAAGCAAATAAAAGCTCACTGCAATCAATCCCCCGTTCATATGGTCAAGACGCTTTAGTCATTCTATCATTCTACATGTATGCCAATTTTGTCCCATAGGAAAACTTAAGAAAACAGATGAAGAGAACCACGAATAGACAAGGAACACGAGACAACGTTACTCTTTCAGAAAGGAACCATTAAATCTGGAGAATGGGCTATCCTTAATGTGACCATTTGTAATCCTACCATTAAATCTGGAGAATGGGCTATCCTTAATGTGACCATTTGTAATCCTGACATGAATACTTGCAAAGTTAAAAAAATACAGGTGTATTGATTTTACAAAGGGTTACCTTAATACCAAATATTGCCGACCCAAAAAAAAAAAACAAATATTAATCTGAAGACCCTATAGATTTTACTTAATCATGGCTAATTTTATTGCGGATATTATATTTGTCTTTAAATTTTCTAATCCACGGCCGGGGCCGTAGGCCCCGGTCCCATCCGGCTATTATGACCCGACTAATTAAACACGCTATTGTGACCCGACTAACTAACACTCTATAATATGATACGACCAACTAAATATCGAGATCGTCACTACACCAAATCAGACATTTTGTTACACAAATATGTGTGACTTCTTATTTAAAGCCTAACATATAAGTGTAATAAATATGGTGTTATTCTTTTGTTACACATTACGGGTCACACTAATAAGTGTCACTTAAATTAATTAAAGTCACACTAATTTCTGTAACAAAGATATTACACATATTAGTGTAACATATGTGGCAGTAATTAACAAAATAATAATAATTATATTCTCCTGTTATGGGGCGCCTACACATTCCTTTCCCTTAACCACCCAATAAACATTTTTCTGAATCCATATTCGCACCATCCATAGGCAAGTAATATAAAAAAACGTATTGCATTAAAATTTTAGATGAGTTGTTACATTAAAAAAATGATACATTCTACAAACAAGTTGTCAGAAAACCAAAATTGCAATATATATACATTTAAATAAAACGTCTAATATCATAACCAGCTACTCCTTACATCCATCATTCTGCACTTACGACTTCCCATATATGCTCACGTAAACCCTTCTGGCCACACGGCCCACACTATCTTCAGCACCTTCCGTTAATTCTTTACTATAAACATCCTACACAGAGCAAAATGACAAAAGGTGTTCTTAAAAAACAAATGATAAGTGAACCCAAAATACTAAATTAAAACAACGAGACAGAGCACAATCTTCTGACCAGATATGGCTACCCTCATGCATAAAAAAATGCATGCAAAGAAACGAAAACTAATGCATGTTATCAGTTTTCATACTAACCTCTCTTCTAACAATAAAGAAATGCAGTTCATACGTAGCCAATGCCAGCATAATCAAATCTTTATCCTGCAACATAGCAAAATTATATATCAAGTGTTTGTATTAGCAAAGCACATTATAAGCAGCAGATGCCTAGCAACAAATGCATGAGTTAAAAAATAAAAACAATGCCCAAAAAAGTTCCCATCAAACTAAATCAATCTTTACAATTATGAACATAAAATACTTACCAAACCATACAAGTACGGACGGGTATTTGGATCAAAACCAGGAAGTGTTTTTCCAGCGAACGCAAGATATAATTTTGTCACCAGGAACATTAGACAACCTACAAAAAGAAATAACTTACGAGAAAATAATTTGATCATGACTAATTTATGTTAGGAAATAATTCTAATAATAAGAGAGATAGATGCATGGCAAAGTAGAAAACAGACATAAGACATACCTTAACTGATCTCCACTCGGGATCATTCTTTAGTCAGAGTTGAAAAAACATGCATAAATTCAAGTCCAGGAGTGATATTGTTTGGATCACACACTTGTGAACTTTCCTTAGGTGTAACGAAGCATTAAAGAGAGAGATCCAACATATAAAGAGAGAGAGATCGATTAGACTTACAGGGAGATTGAGAAACCTTGGAGTTGCAGAGAAGGGAATTTTTTTTCTACACAAGTACAGTTTCCAAGGAAGAAACGAAGAGTGGGGAAAAACGTGGGGACCATGGATAGTTTCAGGTTTTTTATCTATAAAAATTTAACTTTGATATTATTGAGAAAAAAAGAAAAAGAAAAAATACCCACTTTTCGGATCCACTTGAATGTCACACTTAAAAATGTGACATAATTATAAAAATTAAATTATGAATTAATGTAACACTTTTAGTGCTTTGTTACACTAATATGTGTAACATGTTTCGTTACACCTATTAGTGTCACAATTCAGTGTTACAAATTACTGAATTTGGTGTAGTGCGTTCTGGTATGACCGGAATGCTCCCGACTATTATATACGAACTAAAATTGTATGGGAAGATAGACAGAATAAAATATGGGAAGATACTTACCGATCGACCAAACAATAAACAAAATTCTAAAAGGTTGAGCCCCAGTAGGCGGGTGATACCTAGTATATATATATATATATATATGTGGTAAAACTCCTAATGTGGCCGCGGTTTCCAGGTTTCGTGAGTTTTGGAATTTGATCAAAACACAACCATTCCCGGCCCCGTCCAAGTCATAGCTCGATCCAGGATGATTCCGACCGCGGATCATGCTTCCCGTCAAATCCGGGTCCGTCTAATGACTCTCAAATCTCAGAGTCAAAGACCACCTTTTTTTATAACAAATTTCACCCACACCAAATTTCGTTCCACCCAAAACCTACCCGTTAATAATATATATATATATATATATATATATATATATATATATATATGTGGTAAAACTCCTAATGTGGCCGCGGTTTCCAGGTTTCGTGAGTTTTGGAATTTGATCAAAACAATACCATTCCCAGCCGTCCAAGTCATAGCTCGATCCGGATGATTCCGACCGCCGGATCATGCTTCCCGTCAAATCCGGTCCGTCTAATGACTCTCAAATCTCAGAGTCAGACCACCTTTTTTTATAACAGTGATCCGTTTCCTGGTGTAATTAGGTTTTATGTTAAACTAGTATCAAATAATCCGTTTCCTGATGTAGTTAAGTTTTATGCTAATCACCATATATAGTCTCCAAACCAAGACTTTTATCTACAATTAAAGAGAGCAGTTTGTGAGCTCCAAGAAAAGAGCATCAACCTTCTTCTCGCGCTTCACTCAATATTTTCTGCAAAAAAGAGAAACAGAAAAACGAAAGATAACATCACCACAAGGTGGATAATATGGCTCGTAACTTAGAGAAACTAACATCAATTGATGCTCAACTAAGGCTTTTAGTTCCTGGAAAAGTTTCAGAAGACGACAAACTTGTTGAATATGATGCTTTGCTTCTTAATAGCTTTCTTGATATCCTTGAAGATTTGCATGGAGATGAAATCAAACAAACTGTTCAAGAGTTATATGAGCATTCAGCAGAGTACGAAGGCGGAAACCATGACCCTAAGAAGCTAGAAGACCTTGGGAATATACTAACAAATTTGGATCCTGGAGATTCAATTGTTGTTGCTAAATCATTCTCACAGATGCTTAACTTGGCTAACTTAGCTGAGGAAGTTCAGATTGCTAATCGTAGAAGAATTAAGCTTAAAAAGGGGGATTTTGCAGATGAGAATTCAGCAACAACTGAATCAGATATCGAAGAGACCCTCAAGAGACTTCTCACACAGATGGGCAAATCTCCTGAAGAGGTTTTTGATGCTCTCAAGAACCAGACTGTTGATCTTGTGTTTACTGCTCATCCTACTCAATCCGTCCGAAGATCTTTGCTTCAGAAGCATGGAAGGATTCGTGATTGTTTGACGCAGTTATATGCAAAAGACATTACTCCTGATGATAAGCAGGAACTCGATGAGGCACTTCAGAGAGAGATTCAGGCAGCATATAGAACTGATGAAATCCGTAGGACACCTCCTACTCCTCAAGATGAGATGAGGGCAGGAATGAGCTACTTCTATGAGACAATCTGGAAGGGTGTCCCGAAATTCTTGCGTCGTCTTGACACAGCGTTTAAGAATTTAGGAATAAACGATCGGGTTCCTTACAACGCACCACTGATTCAGTTCTCTTCCTGGATGGGCGGAGACCGGGATGGAAATCCAAGAGTTACGCCTGAAGTCACAAGAGATGTGTGCTTATTGGCTAGAATGATGGCTTCCAACTTGTATTATTCCCAGATTGAAGACCTTATGTTTGAGTTGTCCATGTGGCGTTGTAGCGATGAACTCCGTGAACGTGCAGATGAGCTCCACAGGTCATCAAACAAAGAATCCAAACACTACATAGAGTTTTGGAGAAAAGTTCCTCCGAGTGAACCGTATCGTGTTATACTTAGTGATGTGAGGGATAAGCTGTATCAGACTCGTGAACGGTCTCGACATTTACTATCCAACGAGATCTCAGAGGTTCCAGAGGAGGAAACATATACAAATATCGAGCAGTTCCTAGAGCCTCTCGAGCTTTGTTACAGATCCCTTTGCTCTTGTGGTGATCAAGCAGTTGCTGATGGTAGCCTTCTTGATTTCTTACGCCAAGTTTCTACTTTCGGTCTCTCACTCGTGAGACTTGATATTAGGCAAGAATCAGAAAGGCACACTGATGTAATGGACGCCATCACAAATCACCTTGGCATTGGTTCCTACAAAGAGTGGTCCGAGGAACGCCGCCAAGACTGGATCCTCTCTGAACTCAGTGGAAAACGACCACTTTTGGCCCCGATCTTCCAAAAACTGAAGAAATCGCTGATGTGTTGGACACATTCCATGTCCTATCAGAACTCCCTTCAGACAGCTTTGGTGCGTACATTATCTCAATGGCCACATCCCCATCAGATGTATTGGCTGTTGAGCTCCTACAACGTGAATGTCACGTCAAGAATCCCTTGAGAGTTGTACCGTTATTTGAAAAGCTTGCGGATTTAGAAGCTGCTCCTGCTGCCATGGCTCGTCTCTTCTCTGTAGAATGGTACAGGAATAGAATAGAAGGGAAACAAGAAGTAATGATTGGTTATTCTGATTCTGGAAAAGATGCTGGTCGATTCTCTGCAGCCTGGCAGTTGTATAAAGCTCAAGAAGACCTCGTAAAGGTTGCAAAGCAATTCTCAGTGAAGTTGACAATGTTTCACGGCCGAGGTGGGACTGTTGGAAGAGGAGGTGGTCCCACCCATCTCGCTATCCTGTCTCAACCCCCAGATACTATTCAAGGGTCATTCCGTGTTACAGTTCAAGGAGAAGTGATAGAACAATCTTTTGGGAAGAGCACTTGTGTTTTAGAACACTTCAGCGTTACACTGCTGCTACACTCGAGCATGGCATGAATCCACCTGTCTCACCAAAGCCGGAGTGGCGTGCACTTATGGATGAGATGGCCATCATTTCAACAGAGAAGTATCGTTCTATTGTCTTCCGAGAACCTCGATTCGTTGAATACTTCCGCCTGGCAACACCAGAGCTTGAGTTTGGTAGGATGAACATTGGGAGTCGTCCATCAAAAAGAAAGACGAGTGGGGGGATTGAATCTCTACGTGCTATCCCGTGGATCTTTGCATGGACCCAAACAAGGTTTCATCTTCCTGTGTGGCTTGGGTTTGGAGCTGCATTTAAACATGTCATTGATAAAGACATTAGAAACCTCCATTTGCTCCAAGAGATGTACAACCAGTGGCCTTTTTTCAGAGTCACAATCGACTTGGTTGAAATGGTGTTTGCCAAAGGAGACCCTGGTATTGCTGCTTTATATGACAAGTTGCTAGTGTCGGAGGATCTTTGGTCTTTCGGACAGCAATTGCGAGCTGATTACGAAGAAACCAAAAGCTATCTCCTCAAGATTGCAGGCCACGGGGATCTTCTTGAAGGAAACCCATACCTGAAACAGAGACTCCGACTTCGTCAGTCATACATAACAGCCCTAAATGTTTGCCAGGCCTACACACTGAAACGGATCCGAGACCTTAACAACCATGTTACATTGAGGCCTCACCTTTCGAGAGAGATTACAGAGTCAAGCAAGCCGGCTGCTGAATTGGTGAAGCTTAATCCAACAAGTGAATATGCTCCAGGACTGGAGGACACCCTCATCTTAACCATGAAAGGTATTGCTGCGGGTATGCAAAACACTGGTTGAAGTGTAATTACGACCCATCATCGTCATCATCAAAAACTTCATATATTGCACGTATTTAGGTATACATGCCTGAAATGGAGGTGTTGTGAGTAGTTGGTTTTAAATTTCGATATTTGCGTGCAAGCACCCTGTATATGAACTAAGAATGAAATGTTGAACTAAAATATTTGGGATTACTTTTGAGTTGCTGCATGGCTTTGCGGAAATTATGGCTATTACTTGATTATCTACGTTCCATTATGAATAAAACTTTTTTTTAAGGTACATGCTGATTGTATTTTTCGCTAATCCAAAAATATACGTACATGCAGAGTCTTTTCCCATACTGCAAAATATTAGATGTCACTTTAGTATAGTGGTAACATCTTCGAGGTTACTAGCACAAAAGACTCACAGTAAAACCAACTAACCAACCACCGTAAAAACAACAGCTTGTGATTATTAGCACAAAAGATGCTCAATGCAGCGTATCCATGGGGCTTAAAATTTAAATCATCAAAAAAGAAAAAGAGCCCTCGTGAAAGGGAAATATTGAAGCAAAATGACCCAGCAACGAATTAAATTAATTTAAGCTAGACTAATTTTTGTACTTAGCCATGGTAGTCGTGCGCACGATTAGTGAAACTGGAAACTAATATCCAAGTGGTGTGAATACGTGAGCATTAGCATAGACTCAATCAACTCAATTATTAGTTAAGTTCCACCAACATGTGTAACCTTCTCAGAAACCACGAATGTGCTCTAATTAATCTCTAAATCAATTTAATTAGTTATAATTTTTTCTAATCCAAGTCAACTGTAGAGTGGTTTGTTGTGCATAATAATAATATCACATTATTTTGTCAGATTAATTTTGCAGGAGAAGAATACTGGAAGAGGGAAGTGATCTGTAATAGGGAGAAAAAATCATGGCAAGAGCTCTAATTTTGTTGGTTCTTCTGTGTTTTGTTGTTGACGGAATAATTGCAGGAGATCATCATTGTTGTACTAAGAACCCACCAGCTCTTAATTCAAGTTCTGGTTATGGACATGTCGAAGAAATTGGAGGTCTTAAGGCTTATGTTTCTGGTTCTTTGGATTCAAAGCTTGGAATTCTTCTTGTTTCTGACATTTTCGGTAACTACTCGATCACTTTGTTTAATTTTCTTGTCCACTCAATCTCTAATGCTATTTGCCTACTCCCATTACGGTTTTGTGTATAAATTAACTTTTAATAAATGCGTTAAAATTTTCTGAATTCTACCTTGTTTTGGTCTGTTTTCATCATGTGTATCAACTTATTAACTAACCATGGTTCAATGGAGGGTTTTTGGGCAGCAAACAGAATTTGATTTAGAAGTTGAGGCAAGGAAGGATTACGTCTCGAATTCGGTTTATATTTGTGTCTGTTTTTTTTTACTGGAGAACAACTCAGAAGAGTTCTTTTTGTTGTTAATTTTATGAGATAAATGGATTTGATTGATGGTGTTTGAGTAACTGTATGTGCTTAGAATTTTTGGATTCTATCCTAATTAGAATTGTAGGGACGAATACAACAAGGCTAACGCCCAAGAGCTGTTCGATAAAAGACCTAAAAAAAGAGCTGCGACTTGGGTTTACTTCAATGCTGATGATTATAGGAGACAGAAAGAATTTAGTTTCATGAGGTCTTCGTTATCTCTGCACAGATGGAGGTCAAGCTCTTCACTCAAATTCAAAAGCTTCAGCTAGCAACATCAACATTCATAGGTTTTGCTAGATTCAAGCAGCAACAACAGAAAGATTTTGGGGTTTTCGAATCGGTGAAGATTTGGGTCTTATTTGACCTGAATTATATGCTGGAAAATTAATCTGATTTATCTGTTCCTCGAAAAATTGATGAATGGATGGGTTTCGAGGTGGTCCGTGTGTTCGGTTAATAGTGGTGTGTGGGTTTTACCCAAATATGGTGTTGAATATTGATATCATTTGGCATGGTTTTGAATGTGGATTGATGGTAATTCGATTGAACTGGGTAGGAGTGCATGTGTTAAATGGTGGTGGTGGCTAGAAGTTTCTGTGATCTGGAATTGGAGGTTCTTGACAGAGATGAACACCCAGCGACACGAGCATAAAAGGTAATGGCGGACTGTGCCGGAAAAGGAGGAGAATATGTGATATTATTGAGGGTATTTTGGGAAGATCAGGAAACACGTGTACAATTTATGCCACACGTGCACAAGTGCTGACTCAGCTAGCCGATCAATGGATAGAATTACTAACTATAGGAGGAAACACTAATTTTAATCTTTTTGGGAGGAAACGCTAATTAGCGATCTTGGGAGGGGAGGAAACGCAAAGTAGCCCATATTAGAACTTCAAACTGGTCATTATTTGATTTTTCTTTGCGTCAAAACTGAGTGATTTCAATCAAAATATTTGCTACTGTCATTTGGCCTTCACCGCTTCTTTATCCTTTTTTTCGTTTATGTTTGAATGGAAATGTGGTTGTAAGTCCCATCCATCTATTTTAGCGCATCTTCCTGTAGCTTTTCATTTTTGATTGTTTGGGCGCAGTTGTTGATATAAATGTTATTCTTTCTATTCGCTAATTGCTTTCCTCGATTTTGTTTTGTAGGATATGAAGCGCCAAATTTGAGGTATACCGAATTCCTTGATAAATATCATATTTTGCTGCCCAATCTAATCATAATATATGTTTATGTAGTTATTTTATTGATGTTGTTTTACATAAAAGAAACCTGGCAGACAAAGTTGCAGCAGCTGGATATTATGTTGTAGTTCCAGATTTCTTTCATGGAGATCCTTTTACTCCTGGCGACGATGTACTAACCTGGCTTCAGTCTCATGGAACGGTTAGTGTGTTTCACAAAGAATTCATATTCACTGCATCAAAAATGTATTGAAATTTTTGATGCAGTGAAATTTGCAGGATAAGGGAGCTGTAGAAGCTAAAGAAGTTATTAAAGCTATAAAATCCAAGGTTATATCCGCCGTCGGAGCTGCAGGAATGTGCTGGGGTGGTAAGTGTGATGGTTCATCTTTATATGAAGTTGTTCCGTATTAAATCGTCTCAAAAACCTGTTGGCATTTGTTTTTCTTTATTTCATTCACATCCTTGAAAAAAATTGTATTATCCACCTGAATATGATGTTGTCTTCTGAATTCGTCTCAGGAAAGGTAGTCGGAGAACTAGCCAAGTCTTATGATCTCAAAGCTATTGTGATGATGCACCCTTCACGTGTTACCGTTGACGATATCAAGGGTAAATAAAAATCACGAGTGGGTTTCTTTTTAGAACTCCATTTAATTTGGTCATTGTGTTTATACCTTTGATTGTTTTGGAAGATGTTTCTCCCATATGTTTCTTCTTTTGTTTTAGCAATTACTGTACAAGTATGAACACTAGTTTTACAACAAGTATTGAACTTCCAATCTTTCAGAAATCAAGGTGCCCATTTCTATTCTAGGAGCTGAACTCGACAAGCAGTCTCCACCAGCACTTTTGAGACAATTTGAAGAAGTTCTATCTACAAAACCCGAGGTAATTAATATTATCATATACATACGTTTTAATGTATGATGTTGCACATGACTGCAAAAACGGTTGTATCATCAGACTCTCAGAATGCTATATGATGAATTTTTTTTCGAATTGAACAGAGCATGGCTATGTTTTATTTACAGGTTGACAGCTTTGTGAAGATCTTTAAAGGGGTTGATCACGGTTGGACTTTGAGATACGACATCGGAAATAAAGTAGCTGTTAAGGAAGCTGAAAAGGCTCATCATTACATGTTAAAATGGCTCTCTAAGTATGTCAAGTGTTAGTCGGGACTCGGGATGACGCTAATACCCACAGCTACTAGACCCTATCTGTTTGTTGTGTTTGTTTAAGGCTATATATTCTAATCAGTCTCACAGTATCATATTTGTATTATGATTTGTTTTATGCTTCTCGGCATTACTGTTTTAAAATTTCGCCCAGCGATGAATTAATAAAGCCAATGTTTCTATGATGGCATTGCTTTTCTAATTCATATCAACCAATTCCTGTGACGGAGACCAACCTGCTTCTTCATTCCTGTGACTGTGACTGAAGCAGTCTTGGAGTGACCATATTCTTAGTTTAGGCGAAGATTGTAACCAACCTTCTGCAACTCATCTCAAGACCCTAAACCTCATATTTTCCAATTTATCTGTTTTACTTACGCATAAGCAAATTGATACAAGTTACATATGAATATGAACATTCACTTCCGAGATATACCTTTAAGCAGTCTTCATAACTACGAGTACCAACTAACAACCTAATGGGTACATATTCAAACATTTTTTGGAATAACTAAAGAAAACTAGACACCTTTGGAAATTTCCTCCTATATGTTCCGTGAAACAAACAACTTCATGATCCAAGGACTGCCTCGTGGTCTAATAGATAAAATTGAGCGTTAAAGACTGTTTCATCTACATCTTTGTTGGCAAGCAACATACTCCTTGTATAACATTTAGAATTTTAACCTTCGCATTTGAGAAGGTCTACTCTGACTTCCATTAACTTGCTAATTCTTCCCATAGAGAAGTCTTCTTCCAATAATTTTGAAGACTAACAATAGGATAAGGCTTGCAGTTTTTAAGAATATACCTGATATATATCCTTGCCATTATAGCAAGTGGAGTAAACAAAAGAAAAATTTTAAGAAATACAAACATTATATGTGGCATGATTTTGAGTTAGTCGCCCAATTGCTTAATTAGCTGGTGGGGCAATTCTCCAGAAAATTAAGATTATTCGAGCCAAATCAACGATAAGATGAAGAACTTTCCTAGTAATTGTTGTTGGGGGACTAATTCAACCAGCACAAATAAATTTGAAACCTTCACTGCTATTTATTAAATATCCTGTGTTCATTTTTTTAATATATTGCTATGCCAAGTAAATGTCCTTTTCTTTATCTATAAGTAGCAGCACATAATTTGTTAAGTTCTCATCATCACCTAAGCTAACAACTTAATTTGCTCATTCTAAAAAAAGCAAAACTTGAGTTAAACTTCTTTTTGTCGGAGAAAGATCAAGAAAATGAAAAGCTTCATGGCTCATCTGATTGTAGCTGCAGTCTTTCTGGCATCGGTGTCTTTCATTGTCAATGCTAATGATCCAGGCTCCGTACAAGACTTTTGTGTTGCAGCTAGAAATCCAAATTCTGCTGGTATTTTTAGATTATCTAAAATTTGTTTCCTTTCTATAGCATTTTTTTCTGTTATTCAAACCCTAATATCTATGACTCAACGTAACTGCTTCTTTTGTTTGCAGTGTTCGTGAACGGTCAATTTTGCAAAGATCCAAAGCTGGCTGTGGCAGAAGATTTCTTTCTTGCAGCTTTCAATAAGCCTGGAGTAATTACGAGTCCACAAGGTTCCCTAGTAAAACCCGCTAATGTTGCTCAAATTCCTGGACTTAACACTCTTGGTATCTCTATGGTCCGTATCGATTATGCTCCCTTTGGAGGTATGAATCCTCCACATACCCACCCAAGGGCCACCGAAATTTTGGTCGTCTTGGAAGGTACCCTTGATGTTGGATTTGTCACATCGAATCCGGAAAACAAACTCATCGCAAAGACCCTTCAAAAGGGAGATGTGTTTGTATTCCCCATCGGCCTCATTCATGCCCAAGTTAATGTTGGAAAGACCCCAGCTGTTGCTATTGCTGCTCTAAGCAGTCAAAACCCCGGTGTGATCACAATTGCTAATGCTGTTTTTGGTTCTAAACCATTCATTCCTACTGATATCCTCGCCAAGGCTTTTCAAGTTGACAATAAAATTATTGACCTTCTCCAGGCTCAGTTTCCAAAGCAGGCTTGAAGAATTTGTGATAACAACTGTGTTGGACATGTATTGAAGGATAAACCAAAATGATGCAACCTAGAACTTCGCCTTCATTTATTTTATTTTGTTGTATTTGAAAAAGTGTGATTCCAGATTTATTTTCTTTTATTGATACTTTTTCATCCCGGCGGGATTGGGGTATACCTAGATTAATTGGGGTATACCCAAATTTATATGGACATAGTGCCCTTACTAAGGGAAAGCCAAATATGAGTGAAGTTACAATACTACCCTTACCCTTTATAATTCTAATTACCATAAATCAGTTTTATTCTTTTCATTTCATCTTCCTTCTTCTCTTCTTATTCTCCTCCACAACCATACCGGCTCTCCATCACACCACCATCAAAACTCGTCGATTAATTCGTCGTAATCGTCGATTCGAAAATTCCGATTAATCTTCAAACCTGGAGCCACCACGGCCGAAACCTAGTCGTACGAAAAACACAAATAGAGAACCCAATGAGTACAACCCTGGAATTGCTTTGTTAGTTCAAAAGAAAGAGAAGAAAAAAGCGGTTGAAGAAGAAGAAATCAAGCCGCTGAAACCGAAGAAATGACGCGATTGAGAAAGTAAGGGCCTACTTAAACTCAATCTAGTACTTCAATTTCATGTTTGCATGTCTAATTAGGTCAGAAAAATCGAATATGTGAATTTGCAGTTATTTAGCCGGCAAGGTGTTTGTTCCACGACCTTGCCAACATTTCATAACTAGGTTTAGTCCACAAGCTCTTAGGTTGAAGATCTTGCTTGTTTGTTAATATCTCAGAATCGCTACTTACGGTGGCTCGGCAAGGTATTCAACCTAGGAGACTGCCGATGTCAGTTTTTTTTTTTTTTGGCCGGTGGGTTATAAATTTTTACCATGCCGGCTGTATTTCAATTATTTAGTATCTCCTGATGCCTTGAATTTTGAAAGTCGGAATGGTATTTGAATACCAACCTGTCGCCTTTATGTTAGTCGGTATTGTTTTGATTATAGAGCATGCCGACTATTGATGTTGAAAATCCTGTGTTCAAGTTGTTATAAGCCGACAGGTTATTGGAATAAGACCCTGCCGACAATACTTTAGCCGGCATGTAGTTTAGATATCGACCCTTCCGACTTTTGTGTCGCCGGCAAGGTTATATTTGTTGACCGTGCCGACTGTTGAATTTTTTTTAAATTGTTCTTGTTTAGGTCGGAAAGGGAAAGAATAAAACTGCTACTCCTCCTTCAAGACCTCCTCGTGTTGGTTAAAAACTCTTAACTGCAACACATCGAGGGGAATTTGTTGAGCCGGGGACGCTCAAGATCCGTGTACAGAATGATTCTCAACCACCACCGGAACCAAATGATTCGGATGAAACTCCAGATGAAGACCAATCAATTCCATCTAGTATAAGAGGTGATGATGATGATGTTGTTGACAGAACTTCGGCTGCTGGAGGAGGTAAAAATGTTGATGATGATGGTGATCAAGACATGCCACTTGATGGAGGAGTTAATGATGATGATGATGATAATGATGATGATGATGGTAATGGAGATATAGATAAGGATATCTAAGATAAAATTATTGAAGACGAAGAGGAACAAGAAGAAGAAGAAGATGGAGAACAAACTCAAGCTAATGTTTAACAAACCCAAGTTTCAACTTCAACTGAAACCGGAAAGAGGAAGAGGGTTATCACTAAACCAGCTGATTCCCACATGCCTCCCCCCTCACTTGAAGGTTAGACTGAAACCAAGTGATCCTCTAAAGGGGACCCCAGAAGATGGTGGAAATGTTCTTTTTGGATACAAAAACTCATGGGCATGTTCAGTGACTAAGAACTGGAATCTTGACGATGAATGTGACGAGGTGAAAGCGATTGTCCACAACTCCGAGTTGTGGCCTGCAGTAGAGAGTTCGAATATTGAGCATGATAGAGTAACTGTATCTGCATTCTGTGAGAGGTTTTACGGAGAGACTGATACAATGTTATTCTCATTCGGTGAGATGGCGATAACTCCCGATGATGCTCATCAAATTCTAGGCCTCGAGGTTGAGGGAAAAGCAATCAGTGAGGGCTTCGATAATAACATTTCTTGGGAGGGTATCTTCAAATTGACCAACACTTTGTTCGGTTGGGATCAAATTGAGACTGAGTCTATGCTTGTGATGAAGGATGGTCATCTAAGCAAGAAGTTTAATCAGAAGAAGTTGAGGGATATATTATCTGGGACCAAGAAAATCTATGATGAGGAAGGAAGGGTGGTCTTGACAGGAATCAATGCTATCGCGTCAGCTTATTTGTTATACGTCCTGGGAAAATGTATCTTCCTCGACAGTTCCGGAAGCTTGGTAGACGTTAGGTATATGCAACTATTGGATCCCTTAGATAAGATGCATGAGTATTCTTCGGGTACTGCGGTGGTCGCCTTCTTGAACAATGAGTTGAAAAAGGCTTCAAGGGCACTCACTGCGCAAGTTAACGGAAATATATATCTCTTCTAGGTAATTGTATTGTCTAAATCATTTATATTTGCAAAATTCTAGTAAGATAAGATTCTTACTAAACTTTGTGTTTTCATAGGTTTGGATATATGAGCACTTTCCTACTTTAGTGAAAGCCAACTCCTACGTCAAAGTAAATGAGAATATTGCGATTGATAAGCCAAGAGGACAAAGATACATTTTTAAGGGTGGTCAAGATAAGGAAATGCCGCAACAACTTATCAAAATCCGAATCGCCTTGGAAAAATTGACTGTGCATGAGGTAATATTTGATCCGTATCGATATGCTAGAAATCAAGGTTTAATCCAAAGGAGAGATGATGTTGCATTATACTACAGACCCTTGTTTTTCTCCCATGGATTTTCAGTGTACGTTCCACATCGGGTAATGCGACAATTGGATTACGTCTAAGAAGAACCTCATTTCGATGCTGTGCAGTTCTTTAAAGTGTTAAGGGAGGAATGCAGCACGTCCCAAAAAACTATTAACGTCGCTTATGCTCTAGCGCTAGTTCTAGATCATTGGAACGAAAGACGTGGTCGTAAAGTCGATACGAGTCTTTTTTACGAGGTGACCGAAGGTCATGAAGCTCATGAGAAATACATGATGTGGTACTTGAGTTGGGCTTGTCCTACTGTGATTAGGGAACCGACTGCTGAAGAATTGGCTCGTAAGAGGAAGATGGCATCGAAAGAACCAGTAACAAGTCTTAAGTTCTTTGTAAGTATTTTAGAGTTGCTCTTACTGTTTTAAGATTACATTATCGAATCATTATATTAATTGTTTGTTGTTTAATTGAATATAGAATGAGCATTTGAAGACCTTTGTGAAGGTGTTGTGTTGTGCGAGAGATAGAGGTGAGCCTTTGTCGATTGAAGAGCAAAGCAAGCACATTGACTATGCTAGCAATGTTGACAATGAGGATGCCTATGAATTGTTCAAGCAAGTCGATCATCAAGTAAAGAGGAAGAAAAAGCCGGGAGGGAAGCACAAGCCAAGATGAATCTTTGACAAAAAGAGGGCTCGTTCCCGTGGTGATGGTAGTAGTGGTAGTGGTGGTGGTCGTGATAATGTTAAAAGGGGCTGTGGTCGTGGTCGTGGTCGTGGTCGTGGTCGTGAATGAATGCATTCCTAGTTTATTTCTTTATGTTGTGGTAGACGAATGTTAAGGTTAACGGTTGGACAAATGTTTTTTTTTTAAGGTTTA
The DNA here is from genome assembly GCA_023531295.1 of Papaver armeniacum. NCBI lineage: Eukaryota > Viridiplantae > Streptophyta > Magnoliopsida > Ranunculales > Papaveraceae > Papaver > Papaver armeniacum. The sequence continues at coordinate 70,659 of JAJJWW010016657.1, forward strand.
TGGGATATGTTTTCGTATTTTGGACAAAAAGTGTTGGATTTCTAGTTGTTGAATGAACGGTTTATTTAGCTATGTAAAGTTTCAATAGTTCCACCGGCATGATTTTTTTAAGTTACATTGCCGACTACACCAGGGCCGACAAGGTTGTGAATTGTCATAATGCTGGCCCTGACAGGAGAAATTATATGCATACCAGGGTCGGCAAGGTAAGCAGATTAATACCAAGACGGCTATTTTACAGCCGGCAAGGTATTATGTTATCGACCCTGCCGACTATATGTTGCAGAAAATACCTTCTCCTGATGCCTAAAAGCATAATAAGGTCGGCATGGTTATAAATTACGATCTTTCCGACTATATCATAGCCGGCATGCTAATGACCAAATACCTTTCCGATGGTTATACAGAAGAAAATGAACTCCTGATGCCTAAAATCATCATAAGGTCGGCATGGTTATAAAATATGACCTTGCCGACTATATCATAGCCGGCACGCTAATGACCAAATACCTTTCCGACGGTTATACAGAAAAAAATGAACTCCTGATGCCTAAAAAATAATAAGGTCGGCAGGGTAACAAAAGTTCGACCATGCCGGCCAAACTTAATTGGCATATTGTGGAAACAAAAACCTCGCCGGCGAATTCAAAATTCAAATTTTTGCAAGTACAATTGCATTGATTGACTACCATAACGGCCAAATTTGGGCACCATCCTATAAATACACTACTTCTCTCTACAAAATAACACAACTATTTTCATATACTCTCCTAAGCTCATATCATCATACACTCCATCTAACTCACCCAATAGCTCTCTACATACAACAATGGCATCATTTGATTCAAATGAAGATTTGGCAATCACCAAAAGCTTGGTATGCGGAAACTCGAGTTAGACATCAGTCCTCCGTAAGGGTGGATGTCGTAACCTTTTGGGATAGGGTACACAACAAATTTAGGCAAGAGTTTGGGAATCCTAATGGAAGAAGTGTTCAACAAGTCCATGATAGGCACCTAGTCATCGAAAATGCGATGCTTTCTTATTTAGCTCTCCAACCCCGAATTTTCAACGCTACCAACTTCAACTTGTCCATTGAACAATTTGTAAGTGTTTTTGTGGTTTATTTTACGTGATCCATGTTGTTTGATCTTCCTACTAAATACCACTAACAAATTAAGTTTTTGGTTTGTTTTTGTAGCACGAAGTTGTCAAAGCGCGCTACTTGGAGAAAAGGGGAAAGCATTCGCATTCGATGCAAGCTATGAATTCATGGTCTCCAAAATCCCGGAATATGCCCTGGACTTCATGCAGGCCGGAGATGACTGGGATTCCTCAAACGAAGATTGATGGTTTTAGTATAGGTTTTGTGGGTAGATCTCTATGTAAACCCTCACGATACTATATATAACTCGTCCACTAGGGTCGCTTAGGGGCTCAAAGGCTTGATGCACATGCTAAGTGCATTCGTTTTTCCGTCGACAAGGAGTTAGATTTTATGTTTCAATCAATGTAGTAACCAAAATTGCGTGAATAAAGTGAATTACATCTTCCCATATTCTGTTTTCGTTGGGTATAACTACAAAGTTCGGAAGGTTACATTTCCGACTTTTCAACAGCCGGCAATGTTAGAAATCTTTAGCATCCAACTTTTCAACAGCCGACAATGTTATAAATTATGTGCATGCCGATTATACGATAGCCGTCATTGTAGGAAATATTTACATGCCGGTCGTAAGATTGCTGGCCCAAGACAGTCGGCATATTCTTCATTCAAAAACCCTTCCGGCCTAAAAAATGTCGGCGTCTTCTTCATCCGCGGACCATGCCGGTTATACTTAGTCGGCACCTTATGCGAACGTAGACCATGCCGGCGAAACTTAGTCGGCACCTTATTCAAACGTCGACCTTGCTGACCTTTCACATTTGCAAAACCAAATTTTTTGATCGAAATCGAACTCATTAGACAAAAAAAGGTTTAATCTACTGAATTCAAAATTTTAATCTAAACTTAATTAATTAACCTAATCAGAATTTTTAGTGTTAATTACACAAGGGTATATTAGACATTTAGAAAATACAAGGTTAAGGGGTGGGTTCTTTTTCTTCAAAATGTCTTGGGTTTTGTCTCATTAGGTATACCCCAATCAGGCCAGGTTTTTCATTATTGATTATATTTTCCGTTATTGTTTTTTTTTTCCCTGAAGGAACAAGGGATTCCAAAGAACTCTAAGAACAAACTTTATTAGATTACCTCTTTAAAACTGAGGTTTAGAAGAGACATAGACATGGAAGGAATTCGAGTTTGTGTAGGAACTGAAACAAACTTAATATGTAAAAGATTTCCTTTAAGTTCCTTAAAAAAAATTTCGTTATTCTAAATATAGGATGAATGTCTTGTATTTCTAGGATTGCTTTTGTCTGTACAACTGCTTTTTCGTCTGTATTCAACTGCTTTTTTCCCTTCTGATAACTTAGAGGTGTAAATTGGGTCGTGCCTGTACGAGCACAGCCTAGCTCAGCACATTTAAATTTGAGCACGGCCCAACACGTTAGTTTTGTGGGATGTGCTGGGCTATTCTATAATCGGCACAGTGGCAAAGCACAACACGCGGTCCGGATAAACACGTCGCACAACACAGCACAACATGTTAAGAAATCACGTCATAATATGCATAAAACACTACAAAATACATCACATTTTGTGTATATTTCACAAGTGAGTCTTCATTTTAGCCAATTTTTGACATTTAATCATCATTATATTGACTTATTTTTATAGCAACTCATAGAATACCTAAATATTTAAAAAAAAAAAATTACTGTGAAAAACACAAAATAAATTTGCCTAACCCAACCCAACACGACACAATATATCTAATTTTCTGGCACACCACACTACAACACGTCATCTAGCATGGCACAACACAACACACTTTAATCTCCGGCACAACACAACCTAAGCACGTGACTTCGTGAGCTGGATTGTGCAGGGCCGACACATTTTACACCTCTGTGATAGCCCATTACAAAAGGGTTATTTCTAGTTGGCTGGTGAAGAAATTCAATATTAAGAGGTCGACAATCTATTATTCAAAATCAAATAACCGGAGGAAAAGGGTTATTTCTAGTTGGCTGGTGAAGAAATTCAATATTAAGATGTCGATAATCTATTATTCAAAATCAAATAACTGCACAATACTTCCTCTGTACCTATTATATAGGCGGAATTTTGAATTTTCTTTGTCCTAATAGATGGGCGAAGTCCTATTTTCAGGATGAATTTTCACACAAATACCCTTATTTATTGTACATGAAAAATTGTGTTAGTAATAAGACAAAGGGTAAAACAAGAAAAAACATGAAAAAATGATGAATTCAAGGTAATTTTCTTAATGTAAGAGATTTGGTCCCTCCACCTATATACGTGGTACGGAGGGAGTAATTGTCAAAGATTATTTCCCAACTTTTCTTTTCGAGAGCCCCAGACCGTTTGTGTCCTTCTTATGGAGCATCTATTCTATGAGCTGAACTCGACAAGCAGTCTCTACCACCACTTAAATGTGTGTTGAAATTAACAGTTTGATGTAGGTTTATGGAAAAAACCCGAGGTAATTAAAATTGTCATACACATAGTTTAAATGTGTGTTGAAATTTGTTTCGAATTGATAGAGTTTGTCTATGTTTTTGGTTTACAGGTTGACAGCTTTATGAAGGGTAATTGAACTTTTGTCCCTATTTTTGATGGTCTATACAAATATCCTTATCCACCAATAATTATATCCTTCCTCTTTGTATAAGGGAATCTATTTAATCCTTCATACCATATTTACCCTCCCTATATTAGATCTTATCCCTCAGTAATCAGTACTCAATACTTCTTCATCTAAAAAAAAAAAAAAACGAAAATCAATTAACCTCATCGCCGCATCTTCATCGTTGCCTCCGCCACCACCTCCCCCAATCTTTGTCGTCGGTTCCAGCAACACCTCTTATGCTTCCAACAAATCCATCACAAGCAGCAACATTACCGCCTGATTTAGATCGAGTTGCACTCGATTTAACTACAAAAATCAAATCTATCGGGATGGCGTTCATTCCTACAATTACTAGCCCTCCCCCTCGGTTTGTTAAACGAAAATGACAACATGCAGATTTAATTTGGGAATATTATCTATATACCCCTATTATGAAACCAATTGAAAAATACCCTTTCCAACTTAAATTATACCCCTAAGCTTAATACATTACTAAAATACTCTCTTTTGTATAGTGTATATACAAAACCACTAACCACTATTCAAAAAAAAAAAAAAAAAAAAAAAACTACCTCTACTGCCCACCACCACCACCACTGTCCACCTCCAACCACCAACACCACTATCCACCGCCGACCACCACCACTGTCCACCACCGACAACCAACACCACCGCTACCGACGACCACCACCGCCAACCACCACTGTCCACCACCGCCAACCACCAACCACCACCACCGACGACCACCACCGCCAACCACCACCACTGTCCACCACCACCAACCAACACCGCCAACCACCATCGCCGCTAACCAACACCACCAATGTCTACCGCCACCGCCAATAACCACCACCCGCAGCCGCCGCCGCCAACCACCACCGCCGACGGCCACCACTATCATGTGGAGCCAACTTGCTGAAGTTGTGTCCATATAGGAGGCAACTAGCTCAAGTTGTCTCCAAAAGTGGAGGCAACCAGCTCAAGTTGTTTCCAATAAATAGTGTACAGGAACAAGTTGCAAAACAAAATGGAGCCATCTAGCTCAAGTTGTCTCTGAAACTTAGGCAACTAGCTCAAGTTGTCTTCAAAAGTGAAGGCAACTAGCACAAAGTTGTCTTCAAAAGTGAAAGCAACTAGCACAAGTTGTCTTCATATATAGAGGAAACTGGCACAAGTTATCTCCAAAAAGAAAAATTATACACAAATGAGTGAACCTAGCGTGAGTCGAACACACATCTTCTGACGTATAGTCAGTTGTGCTACCATTGCACCATAGATTCGTCAATACAAAACGACATATCAAAATCACATCTCAGGTGTCAATATTGCAGACAACTTGTGCATCTCAAAAAACTTAATCTCAGGTGCTCAAAGTTTGTTATCTTAATTGTCTAGTCTACTTGTGATTCCAATCTTAATCAGCTTCAAACTAATTAACGTACCTTTCAACAAAGCAGAATCTATAATGTTAACATTACCTGCACAACTTCAAATGCACAAAAACAATCCTAAAATGCCAAATGAAGTAGTTATAAGCATTGAGACATCACTGGCTAGGATTTAGAAATCGACATTAATACAAAATCAAGCCAAAATCAAGACAAATCAACTAAGTCGGTACCCGTTCACCTGTTATAGTTTGCAATCAACTCTCATATGATGGTGATTCCTTCTTCTATACCATCTTATTGCTAATAGTTCAAATTACAATGGGGTAATTTTTGCCAAACCACCGCTTCGATACATTTACACAAAAGGAAAGTATATTATAATCCAACTGGTTTCCAATTATTTAAGTAAATTTACATTTAACATCAATAACTAAACACACTACGTTCAATATTTTTATTGATTATGACATTCAATAAGCAACAAGCAATTTGGGAACTTATTTTTGCACTATGTTTTCCTGTTTTGCTAACAAGGCCCAATTTAAGCTCCAAAGACATTTATACAAAAAAGAAAAAAGATCAATACCTTCTCCGTTTGTTTCGAAAGCGGCTTCTCGGTGAGTATCCCAGCAGGACATAAACTCGATATAAATGCTTCAAGTGTATTTCTTATAAGTCATTGAACTATCCATAAATCACATCTCCAGTTGATATCTCCACATCAACAAACCCAATTATCTCCTTACCAAACTCACTCTTCTTATCATTACCACCAACCAAAACATCCTTTTCAACGACCCAAATCAAATAATTACTACAGGAACCAACAGATTGGGCCTTGAAGCCGTGAAGAACTAGTCGCAAAACAAAACTTGGTCGCAAACTGAACCTGAAGTTGTCAAGAACTAGTCTTTCAAACCTTTTCTCAAGCACTAAATGTGCGTGTCTCGAATGATAAGGGATCAGTACTGACTGCATCTTGGATACTACCTGAATCAATTCCTTCCCTTCTCATAAACATTAAAAACACTTTCTATCTTCATCAATTTATCAACTTGAATAAGAGCAGCATCACTTTCTTTTGCTTATTTCATGGCTTCAAACTCACACAAACTTGTATCTAATAAATTTGTTCTTCCTGATCTTTCCCTGACTCTCATTTATCCTTAATCTCCACGGTTCACTACCAACTCCAATGGCAAAGAGCTAGTCCTCTTTCCTGCATTCCCGACATCAAACAAACCCAAAACCTCTCATAAACTCGTATCAACTGACCTTTCCAGCTTGTCTTAAACTCAAACTCATTTCCTAGCCCATCTCGACCTCAGAATTATCTATTGACCCTTCATAAGCATCCACCGGACCCATGGCTATCCGGCGCTGGAATTCTAGGAACAACAACAACTCTTGGTGTTGTAGAACATTGGTTGTGAACTGATCTTCCCTAGTCGGAAAAGAGCTCAATGTTTTGGATATCAGATAGAAAGAAAAAGATATTTAACTAATCCTCTTGGTGTGTTTGTACCACCACCACTGCAAACACCAACACGACTATCCACCACCAAATACATGACCAAAACATTAAACCACCACTGTTATTGACCCTATGAATGAATTAATAAAGTTATTCAAAACCTGAAATTAACTTTCAAAATTTTCAAAACCTAAACCTAAAAATAATGTTGAATCTTACCAGTTTCAGAATTGACAAAAAGTTCGAGCTCATATCACTGAATCTGAATCTTCAACTCAAAATCCACACGAAATCTGAATTTCAACTCGAAATTATCAAATCGAAAACCAAAATCAAATCGATCTCTGAATTTGGTTTGAAATCAGTTGAAATCGGACTTATCAATCGTAATAGATCTGCTTATAAAAGTGGCGGGCGCGACGGAGGTGGTCGTGATGGTTGTGTTCGCAGTCATAGAAATTGTGGTGGTGGTGGCGATAAAGAAGAAGAAGAATAAGGGAAATAATAAAGGTTAAACTTGGAATTATCTCTATTATGGTTTTAAAGAAATTTTAGTTATGCCATCAGGGATGTTTGTAAAGCTCCATAAGGGTATTTGTCCCAAGTTAGTCAAAATAAAGGGTAATTATAACATTCCCACATTTAATTACCTACTAGCAATTTCAACTATTCAGAATAAGCTATATTTAATACAGGCCTCTCGACCAAGTAGTACTCGAGTCGAGTGTCCTATTATACATGGTCATTGTAAAACTATACATTTGATTTAATCAATTTTCTTGACCATTATGTTAACTTCGTGTTGTTGTTTGTGTCCACCGTTGTCAGAATCTGCTTCATGATTCAAAAATCTCCAATATCTACGACGTAAATAAGAAATACTGTATAGTCCTAGAAACATTATATTATGATGAGTCTAGTCCTATTGACCCAGTCATGTGTCTGTTTGGTCCTTTTTGGACAATTAAATTATAGTTTGGTCCTAGAAATTATGGTTTGGTCCTAGGTATTGTCCACCCACACGGAATATTATTTTTTCTGCTACCAAAACACCCCTACACGTGCTCGTTTATCGTTTGGTCCTAAATTTTTATTATTTGGTCCTTTTACCAACATATATAAGCGAGAAAACCTCTCGGTTTCGGTTTTTATTTTCTCTCCCTGTGGAAGTTCTTCTCTCTTCTCGGCTATGATTTTTTTCTTCTAGGGTTTACGAAATCTTTCGAGATTTCGATCTTGATACCAAGATCGATCCGATTTACAGCAGATTAACTTGATATCAGAGTTACAGAGGTTGATTTTAATAGCAAATTAACTTAATTTGATTACGGAGGTTGATTTGTTTTTGAAGATTCGGTTGATTATTGATTCTGTTGGAGTTGATTTTTTGGAATCACAGATTCGGAGATTGGTGTTTGGAATCACAGATTCGGAGATTCAGATATTGGTGTTTTCTGGTTCTGATCTGAATTCTTCTTGCTGCTGGTAGGTTTTCACGCAATTCTTCTTGATTTGAAGTAATTCTATAGATCAGCTAATTTTTTCTTTGATTAGTTTGTTTTTTTAATTTTAATAGCAATGAATGAAGTCGTTCTGTTAAGGCTTTTGTTTATCTGTTAGGATGTTAACGAATGAAGTCATTTTGTTGTTACGGCTTCATTCCAAGAATGAAGTCCATTCTATTGGATGGACTATAAAGAGTTTTGATAGACTTCATTCCTGGAGTGAAGTCCATTTTCTATGGCATGGACTATAGAGGTTTTAATAGACTTCACTCCTGGGAATGAAGTCCATTTCTATGGCATGGAATGAAGAGGTTTTAATACACTTCATTCCTGGAGTGAAGTCCATTTCTAAGGCATGGAATGGAGAGAGTTTTGATAGACTTCATTCCTGGAGTGAAGTCCATTTTCTATGGTATGGACTGAGAGGTTTTTCTAGACTTCACTCCAGGAATGAAGTCCATTCTATTGCATGGACTATAAAGAGTTTTAATGGACTTCATTCCAGGAGTGAAGTTCATTCTTTTGTCAAGGAAGAAGTACATTGCTGCTTTATTTATAGTTAGTTTATATGTTAGTATGTTAACGAATGAACTCTTTTTAAGGAATAAGTAGTGTTGCTGCATTTGTTTATCTGTTAGAATGTTATTGAATGAAGTTATTTTGTTTCATTTTTCAGGTTCAGTATGGCGCTCTCAAGTTGTTATGCAGTTGTGTACTACAAAGGGGATAGTATTCCCTTTGAAGTTCTTTAGATACGATGACGCGTGACCTCAAAATACATGTTTGTGATTATTGGAGAAAATTGACTCCTCGTAGCATAAGATTTAGGGATGGCGAAAGTTGTTATAATGCTGTCATCAATTGTGATTATTCTCTTTAAGGACTAATTGCTGTTACTTGTTCAAATGAATTGCCTAGTTTTAATTTGTATGTTGAGGAGGCTTCTAATGGTGGTGCTTCTACCTCTTCATCTGGTATTTCCACACAGTCGCTCAGTGATGATGAATCATGTAGTGGGTTCACTGAGACTTCAAAGATTAAATACCTGACAGAAGGTCATGAGGAATTAAAACCTCTTTTATTTGCAGGGTGGGAAGATATTTTTAAAGGTGTTGGTCAAGTTTTTCATGGTGGTGTTGATGAGGTTCGCTTAGCTGCCAGCAAATATTGCTGCAAGTCTGGTTATACAGTTGAAAATATTAAGAATGATAGACTTAGGTACACAGCCAAGTGTGGTAGGGATGCAGAAAAGTGTCCTTGGTATCTGCACTGTATTCCAATTGATACGCAGAAAAATGTCTTTGCTATCAAGGAATTCAATGGGGAGCACAAATGTGGTGGTGCTTATCAGCTGAAGGAACCACCTGTGAAGAAGAAATTGATAAAACATCTATTCAAGGATCAAATACAGTCTAATTCGTCTTTAAAGCCCAAGGATATGGTTGCTCAGGTGAAGAGTTGTTACGATATTAACATAAAATACCACCATGCTTATAAAGGGAAGGAAGCATCTAAGGCAGAGATATATGGCGATGATGTAAAAAGTTATACATATCTTGTTTGGTATGTTGAAGCAATAAAGGCTACCAATCCTGGCAAAGCAATATCAAGTTTGAATATGATAAAGTGACTAAACGTTTTGCAGAGGCTTTTCATATGTTTTGTTGCTGTATGGAAGGATCTAGGTTCATTCGTCCTATGCTTTCTTTGTGATGCAACATTTCTGTTTGGGAGATTCAAGGGAACATTGATGGTCACTGCCACTGGTGTGAATGGGAACCAAGGTACTTTTGATTAGTTTCTACTTTGATTAGTTTTCTACAGTCCATTTTATACGAGAATGGACTTCATTCCAAAATGAAGTCTAGGAAAGTTATAGATATTGATTCTACAGTCCATCTTATACAGAATGGACTTCATTTTTGGAATGAAGTCTAGGAAAGTTATAGATATTTGATTCTACGGTCCATCTTATACAGAATGGACTTCATTCATGGAATGAAGCCTAGAAAAGTTATAGATATTGATTTCTATTTTGTTATCTGGTGTTATATTTGATTTCTATTTGTTTTCTGGTGTTATAGTTATAGGCTTCATTCCAAGAATGAAGTTATAGAAAAGTTATAGATATAGACTCCGTTTTTCTTTCATTTCTGTAGGTTTCTTCCCTTTTGCGTTTGCTTTAGTTCCTTCTGAAGACATTGATGGTTGGGAGTGGTTCATGGAAAACTTGCAGCATTGTGTCGACTCTCGTCTTATTACTTTTATCACTGATCGTCATGAAAGGCTGAAGCAAAGTATTCCCAAGTATTTTCCCAACTCTTATCATAGTTCTTGTTTTTATCATCTCGAAGAATAACCTTCCTATCAAAAAAGGACATGAGAAGTATAAACAAGTTCAGGATTTGTTCCATAAAGTCAGTATATCTTTGCTACTGAGCGTTGCCAAATATGATGTGCTTTGAATGAGATGTGCACCATAGGATGTGAGTGGGTTGCTAAGTACATCAGAAATATCGATCCCAAGCACTGGGAAAATGCTTTCTTCGTAGGATGTAGGTATGGCACACACTCATCAAGTATTGCAGAGTCTTTCAATAATTGGATTCATCGTGAAAGGGATCTGCCTCCAGCTGCTCTTGTTGATGAGCTCAGGATAAAGATTATGAGGATGAGTTCGTAAAGGCGTGAGCTTGGTAGAACTTATCGGGATAGTTTGACTCCCATATACAAAGCTTTACTCAAGTCACATGTCGATATAGGTCGTCCATGGAATGTTACCGAGTCAGGTAATGGTATATATGAGGTTCACCCTCCCGGCTCGCATGATGTTGATCTCGATGCGGATGACGTGCACTTGCCGGAGATGGAAAGTGTTTGGTTTCCCCGTGCTCACGCCACCGGTGCTATTACTATGAGTGGTATTGATATTTTGAGGTTTATTCGCCTTACTTTGGTTCAAACCACTTCCGCAACTCTTATGCTCTGTGATTCGATCAATTCCCAACTACGATAGGCCGAGAGGCGTATGAACTGAAGAGAGAGTCCTTCCTGGTATTCCAAGGCCACCTCGGGGAGACCGCCAAAGAAGCGTATTCCCAGTGCTTATGAGAAGGAAAGGAGGCCTATGAAGTGCTCCAATTACAAGAAGATTGGGAACCACAACAAAGATACATGGCGTGTATTAATGCTGGAGTAGTATGCCCGAACTTTTTTATTAGTTTTACGGTGTTAGTTTTCCTTTGTGAACTCCTTTTTTGTTACATTTTGGGATATGCACTTATTTTTGTTTTGTTCATTTACGGGATATGAATTGGTTGTTTTTTAGTTTGTTCTGTTTAAGGATATGCACTTATTTTTAAGCCTAAGTTTTCCTAGACTTCATTCCAAAAATGAAGTCCATTCTATGGACCAGAGAAGTTTTCTCTAGACTTCATTCCAAAAATGAAGTCCATTCTATGGACCAGAGAAGTTTTCCTAGACTTCATTCCAAAAAAAAGTCCATTCTATGGACCAGAGAAGTTTTCTCTAGACTTCATTCCAAAAATGAAGTCCATTCTATGGACCAGAGAAGTTTTCTCTAGACTTCATTCCAAAAATGAAGTCCATTTTATGGACCAGAGAAGTTTTCTCTAGACTTCATTCCAAATAATGAAGTCCATTCTATGGACTGTAAAAGTTTTTACTAGACTTCATTCCTGGAATGAAGTCCATTCTATGGAATGTATAAGTTTTCCAAGACTTCATTCATAATAATGAAGTCCATTCTAAGGGGCGAACTGTAGTCCAGCAAAAACATCAAAGGAACATTCATTCTACAAAATTCATTAGAAAATAAGACAGTAAGACAAAACATTGATATTATGTACTATCCAAAATATTATAGATGATACTATAAAACATATTAGAGTATTAATTACATTAGAAGCTAATCTAATAGACAAAATACCATTTTTTAGAAAAAAATTTTGTTTCAGTAATCTACTGTCCAAAATACTATAGTTAAAAGAATAAGTAGATCAGATTATATATGACATTGGAGAAGCTAAGGTTTAATCATTTCAGTCTTTGCAACCATCTTTAATCAGTTGATTGTTAAGAAATTCTTCATTAGTTGTTTCACTCCAACTTAATCCATCTTTCTCATCATTTAGAAGCTTGCACGCCATTCTGTATCTCCACCGCTGCATCTTTTTTATCATTTCATCTCTCGGAATCCGATGCTGAGATTTCAGGAGCAATGGCTTACAACTTCGCTTTATCCAAGTAACATGTATTGGGAAGGTAATCCGGATGTGCTCCCTGATCAGGCACCTGCATTTGCTCAATTTTTAAGTCGAGCCGCTTTTCTAGATCATTTTCACCAGCCATTTATCAATGTGTGGTTTGCGGAGGCGAGCCATTTTCCTTGCATTATTTGCACATCTTTCTCCTATTTCTCCTCTTTTGAGTGAGTTGTAATGCTCCCACTGATAGTCTCCGATGTCGTAAACAAGCAGGTGCAGTGTAAACCCATAGGCCCTTTTGATTTGCCTTCACCAGGCAGGTTCATTGGAATGATTAACTTCTGAGTCTTGCTAGGCATAGCTGCTATGAAGTCGTCAATCTCACCTTTCCTATCATCCACTTTATTCTCATGGAAATATGTCTGCAAAGATATATATATATATATATATATATATATATATATATATATATATATATATATATATATATATATATATATATAAAATTTCAAATTCACAATACTATCAATAAAGCAGCTACATCATAAAAATGAACTCCAACATTTATGTGGACTTCATTCTAAAAATGAAGTCCTTTATGTGGACTTCATTCGAGGAATGAACTCCAACCTTTATGTGGACTTCATTCCAGGAATGAACTCCAACCTTTATGTGGACTTCATTCTTTTGCTAAATGAATCAACTGTTTTCTTCACTATGTGTCATCAATAGTTATAATGAAGAGTTGCCACTAAATTTCTTTAAGTAAGGACTTACAAATGCAGTAGGTGCCATAATCTCAAAGTGGATGTATTTCAGTGGATCTTGGATGTCTTCGCTATCCATTTTTGCTCTCTCCCTTTGCTCTGCTATCTTCCTCTTGTAGCAGTAGTAGAAAAGAATTAGGACATCAAGGTCTTTATTGAACATTAGATCATTAATGTGTTCTCCTTGGACACCAAACTGAGCTTTGTTAGCTGCATCATCTATAACCCAATCGCTTGACTGCGGGAGGATAAACAAAAACTTCAACATTAATGATATAAACAAAAACCTCTACATAGATGAATGGAAGTTCATTTTTCTGTGTGTGTTTCCTACCTTTGCATAGCGTGTTTGTAGAAGGTACCCAACAATTTCTTTTGATCTCTGTCCAATGTGGAGAAGTATGGAGACTTTTTCAGGTCCCCATATTTGGAACAATGGGCACGTACACTCTCAGCTGCTTTTCTTGCTCTCTCTTCTCTGCAGGATAATCTTGGTTCATTTCCTCTTCTCTTCTTGCTTCTGCATGCTTTTTGATTTTCTTTTCGATAGCGGCTGAGTACATTCTTTCTCTTCTTCGCTCAGCATTCTTCTCCTTGTCAACGGGTTTAGGAGGAGTCTTCGAAACAACTTTCTTGCTTGCTCGATTCTTCACTTGTTGTTCGTTCTGCTCAACGTTCTTCTCCTTATTTAGTGGTTCTTTCCTTTGCAGTCTCAATCTGAACTTCAGTTTCGATTCACTATAGTCCGATCCACTGATGTACTCTTTTCCAAGCACATTTGTTGCCTTTTTGCCCCTTGTAGTCATCTCGTGTCTTTCAACAACTTTAATTGGGGTTTTATCACTGTCTGAAGAACCAAGACCATGTTTATTCAAATCAGCAACTATTTGTGATATTGTCTCAATGTTGTTTGCTGGCTCAATAACTTCTTCATCTTATCTTTCAACAACTACCTGTGATACTGGCTCAATGTTGTTTGCTTGCTCAACAACTATCCGTGTCATCCCAATCGAGAAACTAGGAGGACTACAGTTGATTTGATTTACTGTAGATTTTTGGTTGACCGTGGCTGACCCTGGTTGACCCTTTTTGATGGTGTCAGCTTCTTCATTATTCAAGTCTTCATTCTTCTCATTCTTGTCAACAATAATCTGCAGACCCACATGCTCTTAATTGACGAACATATTATCTCTGTCTCTTGCTGCTATAAATAATTCAAAAAACACAAATATAAAACAATTCAATAATGGTATTGTGCATCAAAAATCAGAGTTCACCCCTCAGAATGAACCCCTAACATCTATATGTGAACTTCATAATGGTATTTTGTATCCAGAGTTCATCCATGAGAATGAACTCCAACCTTTATGTGGACTACATTCCAAAACTAACTTTTCTATTCCATTATAGAACAATACTATACCCTAAATTTTCTATAATGGACTTCACTCCAAAAATGAAGTCCACATAATGGACTTCATTCCAAAAATGAAGTTCCATCATAGAACAATAATATACCCTGAATTTTCTAAGGCACGGACTTCATTTTGTGGACTTCATTCCTGTAATGTACTCCAACCTTTATATGGACTTCATTCCAAAAATAATATACCCTAACTTTTCTATTCCATTATGTGAACAATACTATACCCTAAATTTTCTAGACTTTATCCCAGGACTGAAGTCCAACCTGTAAAGCATAAATTTTTTTTAAAAAGGGAGAAGAATAGTTGGAATTTTTACCTAGGTTCAAACATTGATCCATATTTAAAGGAACTCTGCGCACTATGTCATCGTTGGAAATGAAGGTAGCTCTTCTTCACCATCGTATCAATTAGCTTTTCCATAGCATCAACTTGAGTAGAAGGATTCTCAACAGTTAAGACGGAAAGATAGGAGCAGGTCTTATAGCGAGCCTCCATATCAAAGATCATCGATCGCTATGCGTTCCTTCATCCGTAGAACAACATTTTCATTCCCTCTACCGGCTTCGGTGCCTTCATCCACTTGTTGATTCAAAGATATTGTTTATTTCATCACTCAACAATGAACTCTTGTACTCATCGGGGAAAATAGTACGCATGTATTCACAAGCTTGTTCGCCATGAATTTCGCGACATTCCCACCTTGACTAGCAATGCATCAACCTCGGGTTGCTTAGAAGACAAGTGTTCTACAAGGGACTCCATCTTCCTATCAAAAGTGTCTTTGAAGTTGTTGCTTCTGCAAGTGAGTGCTCAAGTTCTTGCTGCTTTAACAAAAGATGCCCCATCTCCTCTGAATGCTTTCTTGTTTAACTTTTTAATCTCTCGAGTATGTTTAACTCTCAGGTTCTCCATCTCACAAACATGTGTAGCTTTAAGACTTTCTATCTGACCCGACATAAGGCTGAATTCTTCCTCGAGCAACTCAGTCTTTGTCTTGGCCTTTTGTTGTTGAAGTAGCTTTTTTCAGCCTCTGTATATTCTTCCAGGAATTTTTCTGATAGCTGCACACACAAAATGAAACCCCAATTACTTCCTCATTCATAATTTAAATTCATTAAAAAGGAATGAACTACGGAGTTGAGCAATTGACATTAACGGTCG
Organism: Papaver armeniacum; assembly: GCA_023531295.1. NCBI lineage: Eukaryota > Viridiplantae > Streptophyta > Magnoliopsida > Ranunculales > Papaveraceae > Papaver > Papaver armeniacum. The sequence continues at coordinate 86,368 of JAJJWW010016657.1, forward strand.
GAGTTCATGAGGTTTTAATAGACTTCACTCCTGGGAATGAATTCCATTTCTATGGCATGGAATGGAGAGGTTTTAATAGACTTCATTCCAGGAGTGAAGTCCAATCTATTGCATGGACTGTAGAGAGTTTTAACAGACTTCATTCCCAGGAGTGAAGTCCATTCCTATGGTATAATGAATTAACAATTTTTTTAATCTTAAAGTGCCTTTTTCATAACAGGTTTGAATGCAATATAACAATATCATATTAATCTACTTTGTTACCTCTCCAAAATCGTCAACATTCATTTCTATGTGATTACAAAGTCTCTCAATGTTCCACCTTGCAAACCTTGGACAATAGCCTTCTCTATTCTGCACCTTCCACTTGGGTCCTATTTTCTTTGAATGCTCAGCAAACCAAGGCCGCAAAAAAAAAAAAACTACACTAGTCAGTTTTTCAAATATACAAAATGAAAAACTACACTGCCAAAATGTAGAAATATACAAATGAACTGCCAAAAATAATAATGAAATGTATAAGTATCTAACAGTTTTCATCTCACCAACAAGTAAAGGTAACATCCTTCAGAAGAATCTCTTTTCAAGCTTTCCATCAAATGCTTGTGTATGATATGCGGCAAAGACACTGTACCTAGTGACTCTAGGCAAGCTAGGTACTTGGAGTGTATGGAACCTCCATCACCAGTAGTAACAAAAATGGTAGACAAGAGAAAAAGTTCAAAAATTGTTACAAGATCTTCAATAGATCCTTTATTCTTAATCAACTCAATAATTTTATCTTTCAGTTCTGTATTCTTAATATCAAAAGGTTTCCTTTTCGGTGGATCAAATTTGTAGGTTTTCCAGAACCTTCCACAAGTGTAGTTCTGTCTGGTTTCTTGTGTCCAAGAAAGTTTCTTCTATTCCGCCGCTGAGGATGCATGGTATTCCAAATATTAATGACAACTCTTCGGTGTGAGGATCGAGCACAAATGTTTGTTCCCCTACTTTGAAAACGAACACATGATCATTTGAACCGGGAATGAACTGATGTGCGTTACATATAATTTGGACGGCAGGTAGTGACTTATTCCATGCAGTAGCAACAATGGTCTCTTCCAGAAACACTTTGGCTACATTACCTAATGGACTCCTATACAAAGCACGTTTCTGTTCTTCGTTCAAAGCCTCTTTATCCTCTAGTGCTTTAATCTTTTGGACAAGTGCAATTACTCCAGCATAGCTACACTTTATCTTCTTATCTACATTTTTTAAATGAAAAACAAAAAAACATTAACGCTCAAGGATTTTTCATAAAATATTAGGTGATATAAAGAAGATAAAGTTCATTCTATCTATGTTATGGACCGTAGAATATATATCTAAAACTTTTCTAGACTTCTCATAACTTCATTCTATCTATGGGATGGACTGGAGAGGTTTTTCTAGACTTCATTCCTGGAGTGAAGTCCATTTATAAGGCATGGACTGGAGAGGGTTTAATAGACTTCACTACTGGGAATGAAGTCCATTCTATTGCATGGACTATAGAGAGTTTTAATAGACTTCACTACTGGGAATGAAGTCCATTCTATTGCATGGACTATAGAGAGTTTTAATAGACTTCACTCCTGGGAATGAAGTCAATTTTCTATGGCATGGAATGAAGAGGTTTTCTAGACTTCACTCACGGGAGTGAAGTCCATTCTAAATCTTGGGCTACATAGAGTTTTAATAGACTTCACTCCCAGGAATGAAGTCCATTCCTATGGCATGGAATGAAGAGGTTTTAATAGACTTCACTACTGGGAATGAAGTCCATTCTATTGCATGGACTATAGAGAGTTTTAATAGACTTCACTCCAGGAATGAAGTCCATTCCTATGGCATGGAATGGAGAGGTTTTAATAGACTTCACTCCTGCGAATGAAGTCAATTTCTATGGCATGGAATGAAGAGGTTTTTCTAGACTTCACTCTGGGAATGAAGTCAATTTCTAAAAATGAAGTCTAGAAATGGAACAAGACGAATCGAAAATCTACATGCAACAAGACGAATCGAAAATCAAAATAAAAATCCAGAAGAACAATAAACATCGAAAATGAAGAATAAAACTTCTACTACTTGAATTAGGGTTTTTGGTACCTTTAAGCCGGTTTCTTTGATTTGGATTTCTTTAAAACTAGTTCTTCTTCAACTTCATTTACTCCTACAAACTCAACTAATTGACTGTTTCTTTCTTCAACTTCATAATTGGGGAAGATGATTCCACTACTTTTTGCCCTTCGATCTTCTCATTTTTAGGGTTTTGATTTCTCTATTTTTTCTACTGTTTTTGATTTTGGGTGTTTTGTTCTACTGATTTTGTGAGGATTGAAATGATTTTAGTGATTTGATTTCTGGATCTTGAAGAAAAAAAGAGGAAGCAGTTTTCTTTATCTGGTATGATAATGGCAAACGAATGAGTTTTCCCTTTTCTTTCTCTGATAATGAAAATGGAAAGAGAGAGATCCCTATCGTGTATTTTGTTGTATTTGGTGGGCGGTTACAGTGGGACCGACGACACGTGTGATTATGTGTGTAAAGGGTATTTAAGTCTATTTTATATTTTTTTTTAATTGTGGAGCAAATGCTAATTTTTTTTTTCTAACAGGACTAAACTGATGTGGGCCCAGGCATAAAAGGACCAAACTATATTTTTCCCAATACACAAATTATTGCATCATAACTCGAAATAAGTTTCGGTCTCATGATCCAAAGTATACATAGTAACTCAAGATCTATCCCTCTGACTAAAAATATGATGCGTGAAACAAACCACCTCATGATCCAAAAACTTCCATGTGACTCGAGAATTGCTGCGAGATGTAGATTGGCCAAGGACAAATCTCATATTTCGATTAGTCCATATTGTGACCGTTAAAGACTGTTTAATCAAAACCTTTGACATATCATATAATAACTTTAACAAATTTAACCTTAACATTTTTTAGCGAACGCGAAAAAAAGGAATTGGGGGATATTGATTACTTCCCCCAACCCATGGTGTCTGCTAAGGGTGGTTTTGGGGTGCAAAAATACTAAAATATCCTCCCTTCAAAATAAAAATCAAAAAACTTAAAATAAAAAACAAAATCATATCCGCATTTCCATCTCCACTTCTTATTAATCTCTTTCAGGGTTAGAGCTTTGAAACCCAAATATTCCCCATTCCCTTTCAAATTCTAAACTCTCCCCACTCTCTTTCAAATTCTCTTCTCCTTCTCTGCCGGCTCCTCACTTTGGAAACGAATTATTTATTTTTAAATTCGGAAGTGATGAAGATCATGCTGCAAGTGATGAAGACCATGCCGGAATTGATGAAGACCATGCCGGAAACTGGTGCTGGCATGCTTGGTAACTAACATTCAATGTCGTAACTAAGTACCGACATGCTCAATAGAAATCTATCAATGCGGTAGTCAAGTGAAAAAAATTCAACTTTCGGATACTTTACATCATGTGCCGGCATAAAAATTAAAGCAACATACTATGCGGAAACCGGTGCCGGCATGCTCGAGAATTAACTAGTTGTCTTAGGAAGTGGGTGATTAAAACCCGAGAAAAAAATTCAAAACGAAATATTTTTTTACATCGCCGGAAGTGATGAAGACCATGTCGGAATTGGTGAAGAACCATGCCGAAAACTGGTGCCGGCATGCTTGGTAACTAACATTCAATGTCGTAACTAAGTGTCGGTATGCTCGATAGAAATCTATCAATGCCGGTAGTCAAGTGAAAAAAAATTGAAGTTTCCTGAATACTTTTCATCATGTGCCGGCATAGAAATTTAAGCAACATACTATGCCGTAAGCGGTCAGGCATGCTCGAAAATTGGATAACTGTGCCGAACCCCCAGGATAGTGGCAAACAATTTATGAAAATTTCCAGCAAATGCCGGCATGGTTTTTAGGTTGAATACAATGCCGGCACCGAGCTATTTCAGCTGCAACAATGGTGGATTCAAAGAAAAAAAAAATTAAATTTTCAACCTCTTAGCAGCAATTCTCTCTTCACAATCATCCTCCACTTTCACCAAAAAAAGTTCCCTCTCAAATTTTTTTTTTAATCTTTCTACTCTCATCTCATTCACCCAAATACAAATACACACTAATCATTTAACAAATACTTAAGATTTTTACGAATTATTATTAACCATTAAACTTGATTAGTGAGGGGTAGATTAGGATTTTAAAAAATACTTAGATAAGGGGTGACCCCGAATTGATATCTGAATCCAATTTTTGTCCTTTTCTTATATCCCAATTCCTTTTTATATCCCAATTTCGGGTTCTTCTTAGCATACACTGAAAAAATACTCAGTATAAAATAAAAAAAGTAACTGATGGAGAAGCTCTGACTTCCATAAACTTGCTAATTCTTCCCATAGAGAGAAGTGCTCTCCCACTAATTTGCATAACTAACAATAGGATAAGCCGTGCACTTGTTATGTGTATACTTGATCCAAAATAATTATCATGTTAGCAAGTGGAGTAAACTAAGAAAAATTCAAGAATACAAACATTATAAATGGCTTCATTTTGAGTTAGTCGCCCAATTGCTTAGTGGTGAGGAAAATTGTTTGAGATTATTAGTCTTACATTGTTGGGTTATCTAAGATCCTGCTGTTTATAATCTCTTAGGGCCTCTCCACTCATTGCCAATTGGTTTTGAGTTGGATGCCCGTATTCTAACATGGTATCAGAGCAGGTTATTTGCGACGAGTCATCATTTGACCGCGCCTTACTCCGCGTCACCCGATTTATTGTCCACGTGTTAGACCCAACGAGGCTACACGTGAGGGTTGCCAATTGGTTTTGAGTTGGATGTTGGATGCCCGTATTCTAACAAAAATTTTACAGAAAATTAAGATTAATCGAGGGGGAACAATCATAAGATGAAGAATCGTTCTTCTAATTGTTTGTGAGGGATGAATTCAACCAACAAATAAATTTGAAACCTTCAATAATCTTTATTATATATCATGTGTTGATATTTTTTGTATATTCCTTGGCCAAGTAAATGGCATTTTCTTTGTCTATAAGTAGCAGCAGATAACTTGCTGAAGTTCTCATCATCACATAAGCTAATAACTTAATTTGCTCATTCGGAAAAAAGAAGAAGCAAAAGTTGAGTTTAGAATTCTTTTTGTCAAAGAAAGATCAAGAAAATGAAAAGCTCTGTAGTTTATGTAATTGTTGCTGCAGTCTTTCTGGCATCGGTTTCTTCCATTGTCAATGCTAACGATCCAGGCTCCGTACAAGACTTCTGTGTTGCTGCTGGAAACCCAAATGCGGCTGGTACTTTTAGATTACCATAAACTTGTTTCCTTTCTATACATGTTTTCTGAAACTTCCTATTCTTTTTGTTATTAAAGCACTAAGATAAAACTAGTTACTCAATTTAACTTTTTGCTTCGTTTGCAGTGTTTGTGAACGGACAATTTTGCAAAGATCCAAAGCTTGCTGTGGCCGAAGATTTCTTTCTTGCAGCATTCAATAAGCCTGGAGTAATTACAAGCCCACAAGGTTCTCTAGTGAAACCCGCTAATGTTGCTCAGATTCCCGGACTTAACACTCTTGGTATCTCTATGGTCCGTATCGACTATGCGCCCAGAGGAGGTATGAATCCTCCACATATCCACCCAAGAGCCACTGAAATTTTAGTCGTCTTGGAAGGTACCCTTCATGTTGGATTTATCACATCTAATCCAGAAAACAAACTCATCTCAAAGACACTTAAAAAGGGAGATGTGTTTGTGTTCCCCGTTGGGCTAATTCATGCTCAGGTTAATCATGGAAATACCCCAGCTGTTGCAATTGCTGCTCTAAGCAGTCAGAATCCTGGTGTGATCACGATTGCTAATGCTGTTTTTGGTTCTAAACCATTCATCCCTACTGACATCCTCGCCAAGGCTTTCCAAGTTGATACTAAAATTATTGACCAACTCCAGGCTCAGTTTCCAAAGCAGGCTTGAAGAATATAAAGTGTAACAACTGTTTCTTATATGTATTGGAGTATAAACTCGAATGATGCAACCTAAAACTGTATTTATTTATTTTATTTTGCTTTACTGTATTTGAGAAAAATGTGATTCCTTTTTTATTTTCTTGGCTTGAAACTTTTTCATTATGGATTATATATTCCGCTACTCTAACAGGGGTTTACTCAAAAAATACATTTGTAGATTTGTAGAGATTTGAAAAGAGTTGTCTAATGTCTTGCAGAGATTTTTAGAGTCCCAAAGAGTTCTGGAAAAAAAAATTATATGGAAATATGCATGATAGATGTAAATACAAAATTTATTGTAGCTTATTTATTACACTAACGACAAATAAATTAAAATAAATAATTATTATTTTATACATATAACTTCTATCTTTTGTTCATGTGTAATATTAAATTAAAATAATTATTATAGTGTTTTGGGGAGAATTAGAGGTGAAACTAGAGGTGTCAAAGAGGCCAGGCCAGCCTGGACCTGATCCGGCCTGGCCTGTATAAACAGGCTAAAGCCTGGCCAGGCCCGTGATGAAAGCAGACCTGGCCAGGCCCAGGTTCAAAGCAGGCCCAGGCTGGGCTCAACATTTCGGCCTTTCAGCCTGCTATGGCCAGGCCTGTTTAAGCCTGGGCCAGTATAAGCCTGCCAGGCTAGGCCTGCCGTGGCCCGTATAGTAGAGTAGTATTAGTTGTGTAAGTTTATTTAGAAAAAAATGTACAAGGTTTGGGACTCGAACCTACGCACTCGGGCAGAAAGATATACCTTTGGTAGGTGTCTGCTACCAATGATCCAGGCAACGTTATGTACTCGCTATACACATTCAATTTTACTTAGATATATTTCAAAAGAGCTAATAGTCACGACATATATGTATTAATTTATGGTATATATATATATATATAACGTAATTAATTAGGTATATAAATGATGAAACGGGATCTTTCCAAAATGTAATCAACATACTAAATCTTCTCATAAAATTATACTTTAGTTGTTTTTTTTTCCTTTCACTGACTCGATAAATTTTAGAATTCTTTTTTTTAATGTTGGAAACTTACTTAATTATAGTATGCATGTATCTTTTTATTATTCTTTTAGTTTCACATAATCCCAATTATTTATAATTAAATGTAACCTATTTATAGACTTAATCAAATTTAATTAATTCTGGATTTTATATCATTACCTAAAATAAAAATAGGTATAAAGTTAATTTATTCTCATGCACTCTTGTTTAGATCAAAACTATACTTGTCATTATATAAATGTAGTAAATATATCATGAACTTATACACAACAATTACGATGGAGGTACTGGTTAGGAGTGGTAACAAGTATGAATGAGGTCTCGACTTCAAACCTCTATATTTGCTCGCCCTGAATTTTTTTTTTAAGGATGTAAGAAACTGATGGCAGGCTAGCCAGGCCTGGACTGGCCTGGTCCGGTTTAAAGCAGGCCTGGCTCAGGCCCAGGCTAGGCTCAACGATGGGCTTCCCAGGCCAGGCCTGCTAAACTAACAGGCCGACCCCAGGCCAGGCCACAGACCAGGCTAGGCCGACTAAAGACAGGCCAGGCCAGGCCGGGCCGGCCTGTTTGACACCTCTAGGTGAAACATGGAGAGATAAGAGGAAGAAGAAGAAGAATCTTATTAGGGGATTAGTATAGAACCATTACATAGTTTCCTTTATATACAACCCTATGAATCTAGATGGACCGCACATCCATGGGCCGTAGGCCCTGTAACACTCCCCCTTGTGCGGTTCAATAACAAAAATTTATACATAGAGCTTCACATGTAGTTCTTCAAATGTTGTTCTTCTTGATGACTTGTGCCGAGGTTCATTGCCTCATTAAAACTTTCACAAGGAAAAACCCTCGTGGGACAAAACCTTGGTACAACTCTCCACATGTAGTACTTCACATGTTGTCTCGTACTTTACATGTAGTTCATCACATGCAATACGACCTTCAAAGGTCGACGAGTCTAAGTTAATTGCCTCGTTAAAACTTCGTCAGGAAAAACCCAGAGGGACAAAACCTGAACTAAAGAAAAGAGTGCAATATTAAATAAACTTAGAACATAGATGGACTCGCATACGTTGCCTCATTAAAACCTTGACAAGGAAACCCAATGGGACAATAGCCTTAGTTGACTAGTTGCTTCACAACTCCTAAGAAAGAAAATCCTCGTGGGAAAGACAATAGCCTTAGTTGGGAAATTACTTTCCGGTGTTTATTATTGTCTCATTAAAAACCTTGCCGAGTAACAAAACCCTATGGGAAAAATTAACCTCGATGAAGGAAAATAGTTCAACACACCATTAGATGCTCCCCCTGATGTCAGACAATTTTCATTAGTCTAATGCAATCAAAAGGGAGTTTATCACACTTTACTTTGGTGACTTGAATGTTCATAAGACAGTGTTGTTGATTCTGGAAGTTACGTTGCTTAACGGAATATCGCATTTCATTTCTTTGATTCAGATATTTTCAGTAATATCAACGGCGATCTTTATGTCTTCAACGTTCAACATACTTGATGTTTTTAGTATTGTCTCGCTAAAAACCTTGTCGAGAGACAAAACCCTTTGGGAAAAACTATTCTCGATCGAAGGAAAAAAGAGTACAACACAACTTCAATTCGAAGTAAAATATGTCGACATCATAATCTTAGATCCTCCCCCTGATTACTTTCAGAGTTATTCCAGATAGTTCCTTTAGTCATGTATTTTTCGAAACTGAGTATTGGTAATGACTTAGAAAATAATCTACCATATCTCCTCTCGATTACTTTCGTTGGAGAAGAGATTATTGTTCCTTCATAATCAACAACTTTTGGATTGCACTTTCTTTAGCATTCCTTTTAATGTCTTTGTAGGGATAAAACAAACTCATGTCAATGGTTTCTTTTAAGTACATGATTACATGCACTGTACCATTCCAATGACGTTGCGTTGGCGCTAAGCTATATCTAGCTAACAAGTTCACTGAGGATGTAAGATTTAATCGAGTACATTATTATACAAAGTACAACAATGCGTCTATTGTACTTAGATATGGGAATTTCATCTCCCAACACATCTTCGTCATCTTCTTTTAGAAGAAATGGTCAGTTACTTACATTTGAACCTCGATTAATCATGAGAGTGCTATCAGGATGCATGTCTTTGTTAAATTTCCTGACAATTTTAGACATATGCAAACTGGTGGAATAATATACCACAAGCTCAGTATTTGGTCGAGCTTTCCCTAGATTTTTCATCTCAAATTCGGATTTTAAATAGCTTTAAAGGTCTCTTATCACATCAAGAGTACACATCATGTTTGTACCATCAACATAAATAGCTACAATTCCAAATCATGAACTTTCTTATGAATACGCAAGGAAAAATAACTTACTTGTCTATCCCCTCCAAATCAAATAGTCACTTAGACGGGTATACCACATCCGTCTGATTGCTTGAATCTATAAGTGAGAGTTCTATCTACTGTAAACGCACTCCGTGGTTTAGAGTCATTTGATTTGGGAAACAAAAGTCTATCAAGTACTTTTGTAAATATCTTTTGTCTCTTGATTCTTTCAGAGATACGTAACAACCACATACGAGATCTTTGCATTTCAAGTCCTTTTGAAATTACCAAGCTAACTAAGTAGCAAAATTCTATAATGCTCATTATGACAAAGTAAACAATTCCAGGGCTTTGTGAGATACCTCGCCACAAGGAGAGTCTTTATACCATTACGACTTCATTATTCTCACTTTGTGCTTTGTGACAAATAATCATGCATGTCCATGAGCTTTACACTTGGTTGGTTAGCACTACCACACCAAATACCTATATATTTGTCAAAGAATCAAATTCTACCTGGATTGTGTAGGCCAAATATGCTCTTTATTGTTGATATTCAAACAATAAGAAGCATGGTTCAATCTCATCGTGCTCTATTTCCTTTAGCAACTGTATATGAAAATAATAATCATTAATATGATCACACGATCTTTCCATTGACTCGTGTGTGTTCTCATAATCCACTTGGGATGTCATTGTTCTCTGGAATCGTTAAACTTTAGAGCGTCCTCCAGTGTTGATTCATGGACATAGTCAGAGACAATCTAATGAGATTATTTCATTAATGATACAAATTAGTTTGTGCCTTACTCATCTTCTTTCTTTCTAGGTGAGCATTGATCGAACCCAGTGGCATCTCCATCTTCCTTTATGGAGGCACGGCCTTAACTACACTTCCACCAAGTGTAGTTACAACACCTTAGTCTATGGTGTACCCCATACTGAGGATTTATAACCTTGCAGGAATATTTGCAGCTGGTATGTGTGATCTTGTCACTTTAGCGACATCAGTGTACATTATGAAAATCGATTATTCTTTGTCACTTCACATTTACATTTGTGGAGTACAAGAATCAACATGAGACATAGTGGGAACACACCACGATAATTCCTGTCATTCCCTTAGAAAATACTTTTTCTTATCTCCCCCAAACGACGGGAAGACTGTCTCATTAAAATGACAACCCGCAAATCTAGCGGTAAGAGATCTCCTGCCAAAGGTTTTAAAAATGCGGATAATTATTGGGAACTAATTTCCAACACAACTACTTAATAGTTTTGAAGACCCATCATAGTACGATGTGGAATCGTAATGGCACATGTATAGTGAAACCAAAAATGCGTAAGAACACGAATGTCAGGCTTAAATCCAGTTACCAACTGGTACGCAGAAAAGGTTGACTAATATTGGGTTCTAAAAACAAATTAAGTAAGGTGCGTGTAATATTGCATATCCCCAAAGCAATAAAATATAGGTTGGTACGCATAACCTATTCCTTAGACACCATCAGAATCAGTTGATGGTAGCCTCTTCATGAGACCATTGGGTATAAGATGTTCTATATTGATCTTATTAAACATGCAATATTCATCAAGTCCTTTTGATATAAATTCTCTAGCATTAACAAGGGTGGTTAGCCTTTGCACTTTGCATTGTGTGGTATGTGCTAGTAATTTTCAAACGCAAATTTCTTAGGAGCTATAACTAGTCCAAAAAGTCAAAACATTCACCAGATCCATCAGTCACTTTAATGGTCCGCATTCTGCATGAATATTTTTCTAAAGTTCACCTTGTTTTCTTTGTAATATGGAATTTTTACCATTTGCATCTTAGGATGGTCTCGATCTGTTTTTCTTCAAGACTTTGTAAAAATGAGTGAAATGCTTTCTTACCTAAAATCATAATGAGAAGGGGGGTTGTGCATTCAGTAATTTAGAAAAACACTTATTGAGAGATATCTCGTCACTTTGCATTCTATCAATCTTTTTCCTATTTTTGTTCACTCAATTAAAGTGATATTTGTATGAGTTCTTTCAAAACAATCATCATGTCACAACCAAAGTTTCTTTATGGTTATTCCCAAAGCCTGTATGAGTCAGTTTCCAACATTTCATCGTCGGAGTCAATATGATTCAATAATCAAAATATTATAGTGAATTACATTGCACTAGATTGACTCATTAGTTTCTCTAAAATATTAGAGACTATAAAAGATGCATTCAGTTACATTCTTATCACTGTGAGTTTGCACATGATATCCACTTGCATGGGTTTCTGTGAAATTTAACAAGGTGTAATTATCTATTGGTACATGTAGAGATTTTGTGACGTCTTTGTTCTATCTTGAAAACAAATTTTGAGCAATGTTGCGCTCGATGATCCAATCCTCGTCATCACATTATAAGGAAATGGTTCAACAACTAGTTTAAATTCCTTAAGCTAGTGGAAGAAAAACAACTATGAGTTAGAAACTTGGGTCTTGAGAGTTTTAATAAGTGGTGTGGCCTTATTACGTAATAAAAGTGGGATTCACCTCAAGTACTTTAGAGTGTTTTAGAGAATATATATTATATGTCACCAAATATACCTCAAGTGTTTTAGAGAATTTATGTCTCGTGTTTTCATTCCATAAGTGCAGACATTGGATCTCGTTCAACTCAATAAGATAGTCGATTTGCCCGGCAAAGTTCTTGTTGCCATTAAATTTGATGTGAAAATTGGTTGCTACTATGATACACACATTACATTGTATATACCAATACCTATGACAAGGTGCATTTCCAACTCTTTCATTTATGATGGAAGCTAGAATTACATTTTAGCTTCATCCCATGATATATATGTCCCTTTTCTCATGCTTTATATGAGTCATTACGTCTAACCATTATTACTTCAGGGTTCTTTCCATTTTCAATTTTGCTACATTTGGCTTAACTTGAGAAATTTCTTTATCTCAATAGGCCAAGAGAATCTCACTACACATGTCAACCACTTACTTTAGGTTGAAAAGATTACTAAAGATAGTTCTCTTGTTGTTATACTTCAACATATACCGGTTCTCTAGTATCATGGATAAAGTAGAAAAATGGAAATTTTCTGACTCATATCACCTTTTGTGAGTTCTTCCACAAAAAAATTAGAATACATGTGATTTTATTTACAATGTATCTTTTGAAAATACTGACTCTTTAATAGTCGAGCAAGTGGATTACATCCCACGGAATTCAAATTTAGAGAGACAATATCAAGTTTGCAATAATGGTCTAAGTACTTCTAAAACCCAAATAAATACATTGGAATCGAGTTGGTACAACCAATTAAACAAAACACACCATTCAATTATAGCCAATATCATATTCAAGAGAACAAAATAGCATTACGATCAAAATTCTTAGTGATCGAGATCAACGGTCATAATTTAAGTTGACAGTTTATATATGTTATGGACTTATCTAAAAAAAAAAAAAAAAAAAAAAAAAAAAAAAAAAAAATCTAGCATGTTCTAAGAAAAAAAAAAATAATAAATAAGCCAGCATGAATTTAATTTTACAAAGAAAGAAAAGCCCAGGTTGGTTACATACCTTAGGTAACCCAGTGTATATAGGCGGAACATGCTAGCCCCAGATTCGAGCTGGAACGGAGCATGATAGGGCTCCAGAACTGAGCTGGAACGGAACAGGACAGGGCTCAGAACCGAGCTGGAACGGAACAGGACAGGGCTGGGACAGGACAGGGGATGGGACAGGACACCACCTGGAACAGGACAGGGGATGGGATAAGACCCGGAACAGGGATGGGACAGGACCTCCTTCATTTCTTTCGCACAGAGACTCATCTTCCCCAATTTTGCACCGACCTAGAAACTAGATCCACATGCATATCCCATATTAGGAAAACGACAAAGATTTGACCAACGTAAATCCTCATGGGTACATACACAGTACGAAAGACAATCAATAACGATAACTAATATCAATCCCGAGGACGAATAAAAATAATAATTCCTGATTGGTATACATACATAGTAGTTACGGAAATAATAACAACCAATCAAAATAATTCCAGATTTACAAACGAGATTAATCAAAATAGGCTTTTGTTATCCTATATACCGGTATATAGGATAAGAAATGATTAATGGGCTGTTTTTTGTTTTGGAATTATCAATTTTTATTGGAAGTGTTGTTTTCTTGGAACCACAATACGAATAAATTTCTGAAAAATTTATTCCACTACTATCCCTATCTGCTATCTACTACCCACACGGCTTTCGTTTTCTCCATCATTTTCCCTTTCAATTTTACCTCTTTTAAATAGTTAGGGTGAGAAGTGGGAACATATGCTATCTCAACTCATAGTATAAAAACAACCCAACCCAACCCAAGCCAATCTAATTTTTGTTTTTGCCTAATTCGGTAATTCTTGTTTCAAGTCCCACCATTAAAATCAATATCTTTATACCTCTGTAATTCAATTCTTTTAACTTATTCACGACCATCTAATCCTGATGATTTGTTTTTCACCATAGAAATGGAATGTTCTATGCTGATGATAAATTTAAAAATCAAAGAAGTTTTTCATAACACCCTTATTCGTTTAATTTGATTTACAATTTTTTTGTAAATTCTTAAATTTATGTTAATTAAGCTTTCAATCTCCATAGAAAATGAAAGAAGAGTGAGATATGACAGAATAGGCAGTAGCTTTGTTCTTTGGATTTCTTTTTTTTTTTTATCCTGTTCATGAACTTCATAGTAGCCAAATGGGTTGCTTAATGTATCTTTGGTGATTCTTTTGGTTTATTTTAATAAAATCTCTAATTGACCGAGTAAAAATGAGAGATACGGAGGAGATCAGGAGAGAAATCAGTATAAACAGTGTTGAACTGTGTACAAATATTCTTTGTAGGGTTCTAGTATAATAAAAACGGAGAAGAAGATGATAAAATGGAAAGAGGAAGATGAAAGAGGAGTGATGTATTGTTTGACTGCCTTAATATTTTATTAGCCAAATCTGAGGGTATTAACGGAAAATGAATCTTAATTACAAGAGAAGATTAAAGTATTATTGATGTAATCCATGATTTATATTTTCAAGGTAATTTAAAGACTGTTATACCCCTGTTAACTTGTATACGGGTATACAAGTTAACGAGACCCATCAAAATAATCCTAATTGTGAGATTAAATTAATTTTTCGCCGCACATTTAAAAAAAAACCCAATGTGATGAAAAGAAATAAAAATATTTAGGAGAAAATAGATACAACTTATCTTATTTGATTCCAGCCGTTGATGGAAATCATCCACGCAGGAAAATAAAATAATCAATCGATTCCATATAGCTCACAGACAACTTCGTGCATGATAACGTGTTTTGGGGAGAATTAGAGGTGAAACATGGAGAGATAAGAGGAAGAAGAAGAAGAATCTTATTAGGGGATTAGTATAGAACCATTACATAGTTTCCTTTATATACAACCCTATGAATCTAGATGGACCGCACATCCATGGGCCGTAGGCCCCGTAACATATTGCACATTTGTAAATAATTAAAATAAAATAAAAATGTTTAATCATATCATATGATTAATCATCTATAATAAGGGTTTTATAGATTATATATTTATGAAATAAAATAAGAGAGAATAAAAAACATTTTCATAAAAATTTTGGAAGTCTTCCAAAATCTTATATATTTTGCAAGACTTTTATGAAGGAAAATATATACACAAAAGTCAGATCAAAGTCTTGAAAATAGGTAAGTATGTAAACTCTTTGAATTTTCAAGTTTAAAACGAGTAACACAAACTTAGGAAGACCTTTTGACAATCTACAAACATATACTTTGAAAGAGATTTTAAAAGTATACAACTAGTAACATAATACTTTGCATAACTCTTTGGAAATCAATAAAAGTATTTATTGAGTAAACCCCTGTAAATAAGAATTTCTCGTATTTTGGGATTGCTTTTGTCCATTGTGATCATAGGTAAAAAATTTGCAATCAAATTGCAAGATCCGGAAATATATGTGAACCCAGATACAATTGCTTTTAAGAGGTAAATCTATTATTCAAAATCAAACAACTACAAAAAAAAAAAAAAAAAATCTCAAAGTTTATTTCGCAACTTTTCTTTGCCGTGAGTACCAGGTCCAAGCGTCCGGCCAACCCATTTGTCTCCTTCGATGCAAGCATCTACGATCAGTCAAGATCTCTAGCATTAGAAAAGCTAATGCCATGTGAGCCAAATCGCATTGTTGCTCAAAAGTGCCGCTGCTACTAATTTCGTAATAATATGTATTCTGTTTGGTCTTGCCTGATCACTGCTTCGACTCAATTTCTCGTATTCTGCTTCAAGATTCATAGTATGTTGCCTTAGAAGTTGACATTCTCGAGTTCTGGTCCGTGGTAAGGTGATACAAATTTTTTGAAGAATAAACCAAGATACTATGAAGACAACAGAAGGGATCAACATTGGTTGTTGATCCATTATGAATAAAGCAGTATGGATCAACTATGAGAGTTGATCCAATATAGTCGAGTCAACTGGCGCAGTTGACATGAAGTGAATGGATCAACAAGAGTTGTTGATCCATGGTACGGAATTTAGAAATTTGCTTGGGTTGCAAGTATTACTTGTTTTAAGAGTTTGCTTACGTGAAGAATTGTCTAGAAGTATCTTGTTAGAGTTTGTTTATGTTAGGAAAGTTATTTTTCTTGAGAGTCAAGTCTGTTACTCATATAAATAGGCTGTTGAGCCATGAGTCGAAACACATCAATTGAAGAGAGTTTGTTTTGAGTTTAGTTCTATTTTCTTTCAAGTCTTTGATATCAGATTTTCTACATCTGGTATCAGAGCACTGGTATCAGGTTCTAGGGTTGTAGGTAAGAGTTGTTGATTTGAAGAAGATGACAAGTTTAAGTTCAATTAAGGTTCTGGTGTTTGAAGGTAAAAACTTTGAACACTGGAGGTTGCAGATGGAGAAATTTTCATATTCCAAGAGGTATGGGATATTGTGAAAGATGGTTATGTAGAACTAGCGAGAAGGAGTTGTACTTGAAGGAGTGCGCAAACTCGTTAATCGAAAACAGAAAGAATAATTTTAAAGCTACATATATTCTTCATCAGGGTATTCATGAATCTCTCATGGATAGAGTTATCTACATCAATGAAGTTAAAATAGCTTGGATGGTTTGATAAGCTATTACACAGGATCTGACAAGGTCAAGAAGGTTAGATTACAAACCCGGAAAAGAAAATATGAATTATTACAGATGGAGACAACTGAAACAATTTGAGTTTTCTCAAAGACATTGAACCTTGTTAATGAGATGAAAGCTAATGGTGATCTTTGTAGAAGATTGGCAATTGTGGAGAAGATTTTAAGAAGCTTGCCGAGAAGTTTGAATCAAAGGTTCACTTTATAGAAGAATGCAACACAGTTGCAACTATGACTCTTAACGAGTTGTTGGGTTCATTACAAGCTTATGAACAAAGATTGTTAGAGAAAATAACTGTTGCAAAACAAGTTGAAGAGGCTCTTTAAAGTCAAGTCAGCTGGAGAAGCAATCAAGGAAAATCTAATGCTGGAGTTTTTCAAGGAAGATATAACAATAGTGAAAGATCTAACAATGGAGGCTATTAGGGAAGAAAACCAATGGATAGAAGCAAAATTCAATGTTATAATTGTAGAGATTTTGGACACATTGCTACTGAGTGTTCAAAACCAAGAAAGACAGTTGCTAATAACTACAAAGCAAATTTCAAAGCAAATATAGCAGAAAGTCAAGAAGAAGATGAAGAAGAAAAGAAAGCTAAAAATATGTTGTTGGCTTGTCATACACCTGAAGAACAACCTCAACATAAGTGGTATCTAGATATTGGTTGCAGTAATCATATGTGTGGAAGAAAAGATTTGTTTGATAATCTTGATGAATCAGTGCGTTCAACTATGAAGTTTGGAAACAATTCTATAATTCCAGTTATGGGAAAAGGAAGGATTGGAATAGTTCTGAAGAATGGTGCAAAAACATATATTATGGATGTGTTTTATGTACCAGGTTTGCATCAAAATCTTTTGAGTATGGGTCAATTATCTGAAAGAGGTTATTCTATGAACATCTTTAATGGTGTTTGTACAATTCGAGATCGTTTTAGAAGACTTATTACAAGAGTGCAGATGACTAAGAATAGATTGTTTCCTTTGAATATTCAGTATCAAAAGGAAAGATGTTATAGTAGTCAAGTTCATAATGATGCTTGGTTGTGGCACAAGAGAATGGGGCATGTGAACTTCAACGGTTTACTAACCTTAGCAAAGAAAGAGATGGTATCTGGATTACCTTTATTGAAATTCCAGAATCAAGATGTGAAAATTGCATATTTGGCAAGCAGCACAGAGATCCATTCCCAAGTCAACAAAGCTAGAAGAACTGATCAACAATTGGAGATTGTCCATAGTGATCTGTGTGGTCCTTTTGAAGTAACTTCACATGGAGGTAATAATTATTTCATAACTTTCATTGATGATTTTAGTAGGAAAGCATGGGTATATTTGCTTAAACAAAAAAGTGATGCTTTTCATGCTTTTAGAAGTTTCAAAGCTTATGCTGAGAAACAAATTGGTAAGAGTATCAAAATTTTGAGAACTGATAGAGGAATTGAGTACACTGTTGTTGACAATTTTATGGAAGAGCATGGCATTCAACATCAGCTAACAGCAAGATATACACCACAATAGAATGGAGTTGCAGAGAGGAAGAATAGAACCATAATGGAGATGGCAAGAACAATAAGAAGAACAAAAGATTTACCAAAAAGTTTTTGGGGTTATGCAGTTGACACAGCTGTGTATTTACTCAACAGATGTCCTACAAATAGTTTGAATAACAAAACACCAGAAGAAGCATGGAGATGAGTAAGACCAAGTGTAAGACATCTGAGAATTTTTGGGTGCATTGCATATGCACATGTGCCAAAAGAATTGAGAAAGAAGATGGATGATAAGAGTGAAAAATGTATGGGTTATTTGGTTTTTGGTACCCATATTTTGTCCAACATTAGTGTTTGGTCTAACATTTGTCCAACTTAGGGTTTGGTACTTAAAAATAACGTTGACCAACGTTGACTCGTCAAAATCTTGACTTCTGTTTAGAAATTAATTTTTAAAAAATAATTAAAATAAATAATTAAAATTATTACTATCCTACCCTTCACTATTCTAACATCTACTTCAAATCCAACAGTTCTAGTTGACCTATTTAGCCTACGGTCCTGATTCAATAGATTATACAATCCTCCCATCATACGTGCACATATTGACAAGGTTCTGGGCAGTGTTCTTGAAGCCGGAAAATAGGAAGGAAAGAGCTATTACCATTGATTCACTGTGATGAACAAAAGAGATTAATCAGTGATATAAAATTCTCCGAGCAAAATAGGAGATGGGTTTGGATTTAAGTTCGATTTGGACATGGATTGTTACGATAAAACATTGAGAAAGTTAGCTGTTTTGAGCAAGAAATCAGAGAAGAACAAGTGGTGCTGCAGTTCATATTTAGGATGGATGAAGGAAATTAAAGAATTATATTGAGAGTTTACGAAGAAATAGAAGTTTGGTTTCTATTGAACTCGAGTTAATTTGTAAGGGTTTCGAATAAATTATTTGCCGAGAAAAAAAGGTTACAGTAAGGTTGTTGCTGATGTTCAATGTGGTGATAAATCGTTGAGATTGGAGAGTCTTTAGCAAACTGGTAGTATTGGGAATGTTGAATGTGCTATGGATTCCAAATTGCAGGTGGAATAAGCTATAAAAGGAGCCAAGATATGCAGCAGAAAGCATCTCTTCATCACAAGGGACCTGCACCCCACCTATTTGCATAAACTCCACAAAGAGGAGCTTTTAACCCCTTCCCAAATTCTGTCACCTGAGCTTCTCACCGCCTAATTACGAATATGATTTTATTGTATATACTGATTTGATTATCTATAAATTTTAATAAATTCACTAAGAAGAGGGAACGAGAGGATAAATTAGGGGTTCTCATTTGGGGAATTAAAGGCGAAAGGAGAAATGGGTTTTAATGAAAGGAAAATGAAAGTTTGCTCCACGGTATTTCAGGGATGGAAAGGGGAGAGTTTTTGTTACTGGTTTAGTTCATCTCTTTGTTTCTTCTGGTGTTGATCAATTGATGGAAAACATAAACTTTGCAACGACATCTCAAAATTACCTAATCATAAATCATCCCATATCTTCGGTTGTTGATAATACTGTTACTGGATCATTTCAGAAAAAATATGAAATGAATTATTTTTTTTGTTCGAGAATACTTATGGGTTTGAAGATGATGAGCTGATTGACGAACAAGAAAATATTTCAACTGTCGCCGACCTTCACTAACTTTTGGTCTAAAAAGTAGGGTATAATAGTACACTCGTTTAGTAATTCGATTTTATACATTATAAATAAATACTAAGAAACAGTCAAGAGTCAACGCTAGTCAAACGTTATTTTCAAGTACCAAATCCTAAGTTGGACAAATGTTAGACCAAACACTAATATTGGACAAAATGTGAGTACCAAAAACCAAATAACCCAAAATGTATTCTTGTTGGTTACAGTTCAGTGACTAAAGGATACAAGCTATATAATCCAGAAACTAGAAAGATAGTTATAAGTAGAGATGTTATATTTGATGAAGATTCACAATGGAATTGGAATAATGGATCAACAACTGGTGTTGATCCTCATAACAATGGATCAACAACGGATGTTGATCCACATGATATTGGATCAACTAGAAATGTTGATCCACCTATCTTGTCCGTAGCAGTTCCAATTGTAGTTGAAGAAGAAGTGTAAGCTCAAGACAATGTGGAAGAACAACATGAAGAAGCAAGAACAGAAGTAGTACAACAACAAGAAACTACAAGACCAAGAAGAAAATATGTCATACCTGCTAGGTTGAATGATTATGTTTTAACAAGAGATGATGATGATGTTGTGAACTTTGCATTATTTGGAGATTGTGATCCTGTATCTTATGAAGAAGCATCTAAAGAACAAGTTTGGATTCAAGCCATGAATGAAGAATTAAAGTCAATTGAGAAGAATGACACATGAGAATTAACAAAAATTCCACCAGGAAAGAAACCCATTGGTGTTAAGTGGGTTTATAAAACAAAATATAAGTCAAATGGTGAAATAGAGAGAAAGAAAGAAAGGTTAGTTGCTAAGGGTTATAGACAAAGACAAGGAGTTGATTATTGAAGTGTTTGCACCAGTTGCAAGACTTGATACAAAGAAGAATGATCATTGCTTTAGCTGCACAAAAGCAATGGAAGATATTTCAGATGGATGTGAAATCAGCATTCTTGAATGGAGTTTTGGAAGAAGAAGTTTATGTAGAGCAACCAGCTGGCTACATTATGGAGGGGAAAGAGAATTAAGTATACAAGCTAAATAAAGCTTTGTATGGTTTGAAACAAGCACCAAGAGCATGGTATACAAGAATAGATTCTTATTTTCTCAAGAAAGGTTTTACACGATGTCCACATGAGCATACTTTGTATTTGAAAGATGATGGTGCTGGCAATCATATCATAGTGTGTCTGTATGTGGATGATCTCATATTTACTGGAAATAGTACTGAGATGATTAATGAATTCAGGGAGGATATGGTGAAGGAGTTTGAGATGACATATCTTGGTTTGATGTCATATTTTCTTGGTATTGAAGTACAGACAAACCTGAAAGAGGAATTTTTATTAATCAACAAAGGTATCTTTCAAGGAATTTTGAAGCGTTTCAAGATGGATAATTGTAATCCAATCTTAACACCAATAGAAGAAAGATTGAAGTTGACAAAAGATGGATCGGGGAGCTTGTGGTGTGATTTTAAAGGTCTTGTTGGATGTTTAAGATATTTGATTTGCTACAAAACCTGACATCATGTATGCAGTTGGTTTGGTTAGTAAGTTCATGGAAGCTCCTAGACAATCACATTTACAAGCTGCAAAACGTATTCTGAAGTATGTAAAAGGAACAATAAGCATGGGAATATTTTATACTATCTCAGAAGATCCAAAGCTGGTTGGTTTCACTGATAGTGATTGGGCTGGAGATACGAAGGAAGAAAGAGTACATCAAAGTTATGGATTTCGGTTGGGAACTGGTTTTTTCTCTTGGTCGTCTAAGAAGCAACAAGTTGTTGCATTATCTACAACAGTTTGAGTATATAGTCTGCTAGCAACTGTGCTACACAAGTTGTATGGTTAAGAATGATGCTGAAGTCTTTATTTCAAGAACAGAAGACACCAACAACAATAGTTTGTGATAATAAGTCGACAATATCACTAACTAAGAACCCTGTGTTTCATGGGAGAAGCAAACACATTTATATTAAGTATCATTACATAAGAGAACTAGTCAGTAACAAGAAAGTTGCTGTGGAGTTTTTTGAAAGCAAAGAACAAGTGGCTGACATTTTCACCAAGTCTTTAAAGTCTAACACTTTCATTTACTTGCGTGGAAAGTTTGGTATGATTAGCAAAGAGTATCTTGGTTTAAGGGAGGATGTTGAAGAATAAACCAAGATACTATGAAGACAACAGAAGGGATCAACATTGGTTTTTGATCCATTATGAAGAAAGAAGTATGGATCAACTATGAGAGTTGATCCAATATAGTTGAGTCAACTGGCGCAGTTGGCATGAAGTGAATGGATCAACAAGAGTTGTTGATCCATGGTACGGAATTTAGAAGTTTGCTTGGGTTGCAAGTATTACTTGTTTTAAGATCAGTTTGCTTACGTGAAGAATTGTCTAGAAGTATCTTGTTAGAGTTTGTTTATGTTAGGAAATTTATTTTTCTTGAGAGTCAAGTCTGTTACTCATATAAATAGGTTGTTGATCCATGAGTCGAAACACATCAATTGAAGAGATTTTGATTTGAGTTTAGTTCTGTTTTCCTTCAAGTCTTTGTTATCAGATTTTCTACAAAATTTAAAGCCTAATTGGAGTCCACCCATCACTTTGTTTTAGTACATGACCAAGAGAATGTGAACAGATAGTAATAGCATTACTATTGCGATTAGTTTGACAAATTTGAACATACTAGAAACACTAATGGACTTAGAGGACATGCTGGTCCTGGAGACATCATGCAGAGAACTTGAGATGAGAAGATAGTAATGTTTGCAATTATTAGTGTGGATATTTAGCTCCGTAATAATTTAAAATTAGAAAATTAGAAAATTAGAAAATTGAACAAACTTTGGTTCACATTGTTGGAGGTGGGAATAGGGGTGAGCATGGGCCGATACGGACCGGTTTTCACTTCATCCGCATCTGGTCCAATGCACTACGGATTTCAAATTTAGCATCCGCATCCAATCCAGATCCAACGGATTTGGATCCATTGGATGCACGGATGGACAGATTGGATGAGAATAATCCAATGGATTTGTTTTAGTTAAAATTTATAGTAAAAAAAATAAAGTCAACACAAATGACTCCTTATAAAACCTATATATCCTATATATGTATACAAATATAAAAATGCCATGTACAACACCCCAAGAAAACACCTTAAAAATTCATAAATGATTCATAGTGTTATAAACGTGTAATTATGTTAAGAATATCTAGGGCAAATCCCGTTTATTACTGGGATGCCCTTGTGTCTAGCCCTATAAATAGAGGCTCTAATGTATGTCTAATATACACATATGAATAAGAATTTCTCTCTCTCTTCCCCTCGACTTTGCGTTTTCTTCTCCTCTTATTCTATATCACAAGACGTTATCACGCACGTTTGCTCTACCAATGAGAACAATGAAGATTAACAATACTTATATCTAACCCTTTCTCTTGAATCGATTATTTATTTATTTTTTCTTTGATTTATTAATGGGATTTTAACCAAATTTTTATTGGCTTATTTTAGGTATAGGTATACGCCGTGACCTTATCACGACAAAGGTGTTGCAATGCCCTTACGGGTTCACATGAATTGAGGTGATTACAATCACTTAATGGCGCATGTGGGATATAAGCCTTAAGGAGATAACCGCATGATGAACAGTATACTTCTATTCATCCTATTATATTTGTATATATATGTATTTTTGCTTTATTCTTTTGGTTAAGTTTTGTCTCGTTCTGAATGGTTAAGGTATCAATCTCTTTTAGTATGAAACGGACATCCATATATACCCTACATGGTGATAAGGGTGGGTACATCACCTGTCAATATTAAGGGAGGTTCTATTTTCGTCGTATCATGAATTGTAGATCGTGTACGATTTCTCCCTGTGGATATGATTACGGTCATCCTCTAGGTCTTTTCGGGGACCATTAAAATTTAATTAATTCTTATATAAGATATGGTCTATACTAATGGGAAATGACTGATTGTATAAGTTGATTTTCTTTTCCCTTCTCTAAAAGACCATTAGCAGATGGTTTACAGTTTCTATTCCCCTAATGAAACTGTAATCACCAAATAAAAAAATTGGTATTATCGCTATTTAATTACCCCTTCACGGTAATTATTCACATGCATGGTTGAAAAACCTACGTCCAATTTAATTGGTATCTTTGCTCATTAGACGAAGATCACGTGATTAATGGTTTCTATTTTTCTACTTACTTTTGTAAGAAACCATCCATCTGTTGATTATGCGATATTGAAAACGATAATATTTTTTTAATTTGTCGATACAATTTTGTTAATTGTAAAAACCAATTGATGTTGGTTTTTCCCCATCAAATATGGTTTCTATTTTTCTATTTACAAGAAACCATCCGTTAACCACAAAGTGGATTTTACCAATGCGATTGATCAAACGACAATATTTTTTTATATTTTGTCAACTGAATTTTGGTAAATTGTACAAACCAATTGATATTGGTTTTTCCCATTTTTTTCTATAAGGGATGTAAAAATTGGCATTCCAAGAACTTTTAGCCATTTTTGGTTTTTGATTTCTATTCCACCAGAGAAATCTTCATCAACCAAATACCAATAAAACGAGGAATTGTTGCATTCTTGTTGGATATTTTTGCAATTTTAATTTTCTTCGTGGTAATTATCTCCAAATTTTGGGATTGTTCCAATTGGAATTAGAATATAATTGGACACTTAAGATCATTGGGTGCGCACCCGGCTTGTTAGCCAATATCATTAGTCCTTGTAGTGACTATATATATTGATCTTGATTGATTTTTTTTTTATTCTTTTTTTTTGATAAATAGAGTGTCCAATATCTCCAATCTAAACCATTATCTCGTTGGCCCTCGAGGTCACGAAATTGGATATTTATTTCCATATTTTGCTTGTAACCAATAAAATCCATGGTTCATTTTTAATTTGTATGAACTACAATTTTTTGGACATTTTTTATGGCTTTTGAAGTCAATATATCCTATCCAACGTGGTTTTGTTAAAATCCAGAAATCATCATAAGTATATGTCTCGAATTAATCGGATAATACTTTATAAAACTTGTATATGAATGAAAATATTTACGCCATAATTACGGAAAGATTATGAACTACCGGACGTTGGTTTTTCATTAACTTAAAAGTTATATAAATATCTCTCCCATCACAATCAATTTGATTTAGGCTGTCATTATATGATTGGCGTGAAATTTCTCATTTTGCTTTTATACAAGATTTTGCCTCTTAAGAGGAAATCCAGTCACATATAGCAGATAAGTAGTGTTCTATAAGAGGCTACAGGTAATGCTCCAATTTAGTGTACCGAATTCACATTCTCAATTATAATATCTTCTCACTTGAATATGAGGAGATTATAATGCCATGCAGGGCGGTACCAGTATTGATTGAATTTTTCAGTATATGCATACATTTGAGAATTATGTGGGATCAAAATAAGCTAATATGATTGTCGATTATTCACAGTAGCTACTAAAATAATAAAAAATGCTGGTTGTTAACCCCTCTGCAGAGGAATATCGACATATGTGATTGGTTGGCATAAAAACCAAATTAAGTTGGATTAGTTTCTCAATTAACGCAATTTTTGGATCCAAAACATAACACTTTAAAAATGCCAAGCCTATTAATTACAGGCTAGTGTAGTCATAACGCGTTATACGAGAAATTTTTCGTTGTAAATACGATTTTAAGGGTTTCATTTTTTTTCTCATACCCTAAGATTGATTCATTATTTGTTCTCTTTATACAATGCACTTGGCGTGGTAGTCTTTGAAGGACTCATATTGCATTGACACACGAAATGTGGTCGACGAACATATTGAATTTGTAATCTTTTGAGGATTCAAATTTTATTCAGGTAGCCACCTTATCTGCTTACATAAGGTTTAACAATCCTTTATGTGTTTTTAGAATTTGGTATAAAACCAAGAATCCGGATTAATTAGTTGATGCTATCAACTATATAGGTCTCTTGAGGAGTCCTTAAAAACACAAAAATCCACGCGTTAGCAGCATGAATTCTATTTTTTCTTTCTCTTTCTTAAATCTGCAGTTGGAATTATGCTAGCTTAAACTCTTCTTTAAGATAGACTAGAGTTATTATTTTGATGCTTATTTCTTGAAAACTCATGTAGTTGAGTTAGCATCGATAAATATGTCAAAAGTTGTACTCTTTTCCCTTGGCTTCAGGTTTTATCCCATGTGGTTTTCCTGACAAGGTTTTAACGAGGCAACATCTCTGACGTTTAATTATTTTATTTTATTTATAATGTTGATATTTTTGCTCTTTTTCCTTCGGCCAAATTTTTTCCCATTGGGTTTTATTGGCAAGGTTTTAGTGAGGCAATTTTATTCAACATGGTGGTCATCCAGGGGGAGTTGTATAATTTTGGTTATTTGGTGGATTCCCACCATTAACTAGGTCATTATGTTTTGCTAGACCACGTCAACATAAGAACCCTTAGGAATTTGGATATCATCCTGATCCATATATGGTATGATCACAAATTTTACTCACCTACGGTACTATAACTGCATATTGGCACTTTGTTGAAGAAACTACATCAACCACTTTTGTAAATCATCTACGAGAAGTTAGGAATCCAAGAAGCAAGTCCTCAATGTACTTAAAGAAGTGTGAAGACTGAGAACACTACCATTAGAAGACTAACACAAAAGAAGACTTCGTCAACTTGGAAATTTCTCATGAAAGCATTGTTATCCAGCGTTCAAGAAATTTGTTCATCGAAATTGCGAAATCTCGACGCGAAGATTTGCAAGCCAAGATTTAACTAAAGTACTTATCACGGGGAGTATCAAATTAGAAGGTATTTTACTGAACTATCACGTTGTACTCTTTTTCCTTCATCAAGGTTTTTCCCATTGGGTTTTCCTTGTCAAGGTTTTAATGAGGCAACATTTGCGTGTCCAAATTTTTTCTAAGTTTTCTCAATTGTACTCTCTCTCTTCCCCTCGACTTTGCGTTTTCTTCTCCTCTTATTCTATATCACAAGACATAGTATATTTTCTAAAACTATATAAATGCTCTTAATTTAACGGATATGGATGTCCAACGGATTTTTAAGGTTGCATCCGGGCCCGATCCATAATCAGTTGGATTTCAAAAATTCCATCCGCATCCAACCCAATAACGAACGGTCCGGGCATCCATCCACAAAAGAACAGTTGGTCCCGGTTAAACCCGCAGATTACGGGCCAAATGCTCACCCTTAGGTGGGAAGATCATAACAAACTTCGGTTCACATTGTTGAGGGACGGGCCTAGCAAGGGGGCTAAAGGAGGCTATAGCCCGTCCCTTAATATGGCTAGAAAATTTTAAAGTACACATATTCAGCTGATTTTTAGCTTAGCCCATTAGCTTAATAAGATTACCATTAGCAAGTCCTTTAAATAGTAACGGAGTAGATTGCAGCAGATTTACAAGTTGGGATAATTCATTTCAACTGGATGGGATTCTATCATTTCATCTTTTCAGTGGCTAGATAGGATTCAATTCAGCTGGATGGAAAAATCATTTGATCTTTTCCATGGCTGCCGTACATTAGTTCGGTTCATGTGGTTCCTTGTAGTTGTTTGTTGATTGTTGTTCTCATGCCCATTAGCAAGTCCTTTAGTAGGTTGCTTCCCACCATCTGTCGTCGCCAGTCTTGGTTCTAACTTTTCACATACCTATAACTTTTACTAGACATCTCCTGATTAGGTTATTTGTTACACAAAGGTAACGAATTACATGCCGAAGTACAGTTAATCAATTGGATATAGGCGGTGCCGGTGGTGTTGCATTGGCTCATCTGTGGGCATTCTCAGGGTGGTGTGTGTTTAGCGTGAGTACTCATCCTCTCTTCTCATTTTGATGTTGGGGTAGGTATTGGAGCTCATTTAGAAAATACTTCTTTTCAATGGTATAGCTGCGTTTTCATTACTTGAGGAAAAAGATCAAAGCTTGTGTTAGAACCTTATAACGATATTAAGTTCAATCCAAACTTCTAGTTGATATTTTTTTACAAGTTGGGTGACCATTCTGCTAGTGTATCTATATGTATTATGTTCATTCTAGCAGACAAGTTGCAAAAAAAATCTGCGGCCTTCAGCCGCCATACACTGACTTCATAAAATAGCCCTACCCAAGAAATATTCTTGGGTCCTTCCCTAACAATATTGCATCAATGGTGCCAGTATATCCATATCGAATCTAGAGGTCTAGAGGGTGTTTGATACTAGAAGCATAGTCGCTTCCAGAAGTTAAAAGCAAAAATAATTTGCTTCACAACAAATAGTTTCCTGCTTTGTTTTAAAGAAAAACAGTTTCTTGTTTCTAAAAGTCATTTAAAACTGCGCTTTCTAGCTTTTCGACAAAATAACTTCTGAAATATACCCAAATACCCTCTAATAGAACACAGAAAAATATTTGAAATGAAACTCATTTTACTAATCAGTATATTCACACTTCTTATTAATTCTTCTTGTTTTTCCTGTAGTTAGAGCTAAATTAAGCTAGTACCATTTAAGATAAAATCATAGAAGTTGCTACTTTTGAAAGATTCATAAAACTTGAGTCCCAATTTTCTTCACATGGTTTGACTACATGACCTATATCTAGAAGAAAAATAAAAGTAAGCTGACTTAGTTGTTGTTTTTTACCTTGTCATAGTCCTAGCAGCATACGAGTAGTACAATTTAATTAGTGTGATTGTGTGCGAGCATTAGCATAGACTCGATCAAATTCAAAAGAGAGTTGGTGAATGACTTCTAACCAATAATTAAAATAAATTTATTAATGGGATTTTTTATAAAGTGCCCATGTGGGGAAATGCATTTAAGAAAATGCCCACGTTTTTTTGGATATTAATTAACTGCCCATCAGGTTAATAATTCCGTTAGGCTTCCTTGATTAGTCTTTGTTCGTTTACTTGGTCAGACTTTGCTGTCGCAATTACTTTTTTACCCACGATAACTCTAAAAGCAATTTGGTTTACGGCACCATAACTGTCCGTCTCCCTCTTCTTCTTCTCTGTCTCCCTCATCCTCCTCTAAACCGACAGTACTTCTTCTCCCAAACTTAGTCTCTAATCTCACATGTCACAAAATGTTCATAGATAATCTACTCCTAATTTTCACCGTTCTACAAGTTCTCGTTTGATTAAGCTCGGGTTTCCAACAAAAAAATCAAAAAGAAATCAGGGATTCAAAGTGAATGGTTAGTTAGACACTGTCACCAATTATGTTGGGATTCAAATGGAATTGTAGACGAAGATTAATCTTGTTAAATTTTTTTTTCGTTTTTATTTTATTTTAAGGGGTTTTGTTTACGGGTGGAATTTTAATTGGGGGATTTTAGGTAGATCGAATTGCATTTGGGGAATCGATGGGTTGTGTTGGGTTTTCAGTTAGGGCTGGTTTGAATTGGGTTTCTGGTGGTGGTGGTATGAAGGTGGTGGAAGGTTAATGGTGTTTAAGTGCTCATTTTCAATTTAGGGTTCAATCCGTGTACTGTTTGGTGCTACAATTATTGGTTTCAATCTGTTTTGGATTAAAATGAGATTGATTTTCAATGGTGGTGAACTGTGATAGTGAAACAGTGATGCAAGATGGAATATTCGCATTACTTTGGTTGGTCGGGGTTTGTTGATTTTTGGGGAAGAACAAATGAAGATGGAGATGAACAGGTTTCAGACTGGTTAAGGGAGGTAATAGTCTTTTGCCAAGACTGAATTGCTACCACGTGTGCATCAAACGGCTGCTTACTGCTGTTAAGCGTTTTTTCAAAAAAAAACGGACGGAAAAGGTCAAACTGTGGGCATTTAATTAATATCGAAAAAAACGTGGGCATTTTCTTAAATGCATTTCTCCACATGGGCACTTTATAAAAAATCCCTTTATTAATTTGATCTTCTTCTTTTTGGAATGTAAAGCTGGACCATTTCAATGGCAATGTATTTTAATTCTCTCTATAAATAAGAATACATAACTTGCTTAAGTTATCATCAATTTAACTCACTTAATTTGCTAAAGATTAAGAACAGCCAACACTTGAAAATCCAAGTTTTATTTGCTTGTAAAAACATAGAAGAAGATGAAAAGCTCAATGTGTTATGTAGTTGTAGTCGCTTTGGCTTTGTTTTCCTTGTGTGTTACTGCTACCGATCCAGGGTCTCTGCAAGATTTTTGTGTTGCTGCTAAAAATCCTAATGATGCTGGTATTTGAACTTAACTTAAAAACCTCGCCTCTATTTCATCAGTATTGATCAATTTTTGTTTGTAATTATCAAGTTAGTTAAGCATTAATCTTTTATCTAACTTTGATAATTATAACTGCAGTGTTTGTGAATGGATTATTTTGCAAAGACCCAGCACTTGCTGTGGCAGAAGATTTCTTTCTACCACGATTTAACAAACCTGGAGTCATTAAGAGTCCAGTAGGGTCGGTGGTCACACAGGCTAATGTTGCTCAAATTGCCGGACTTAACACTCTTGGTATCTCCATGGCTCGTATTGATTATGCACCCAAAGGCCTTAACCCACCACACACGCATCCAAGAGCAACAGAGATTTTAGTCGTGTTGGAAGGTACCCTTCATGTCGGATTCGTCACATCAAACCCAGATAACAAGCTATTCACGAAGGTGTTGTACAAGGGAGATGTATTCGTATTCCCTGAAGGACTCATTCATTTTCAAGTGAACTTGGAGAAAACCCCAGCTGTTGCTATTGCCGCACTAAGTAGCCAAAATCCCGGGGTTATCACAATTGCTAATGCCGTTTTCGGATCAAAAGCACCCATCAGTGATGATGTTCTCGCCAAGGCTTTCCAAGTTGATAAGAAAGTGGTTGATTTTCTTCAGTCTCAGTTTTGGATGGACAACTAGACGGAAAACCAATGAATTACGATAGTTGGTACTTAAGAATAAACTAAAATATATACTTTATATATGATTAATATTAATACTGATGTGACCTTATGTTTGCGCTTGATGATGTTTTGGATTTCATAGTTCAATAAAGAAGCTTCTTATGGTTTCCACATGTATGTTCACTAAGTTTTAGTCTTCTAATTTATATGTTTATCAAAGATCATCTTTAGTACATATGACTGTCTATATGATATGAACACCCTAAAAAGACTGGATTTCACAAAAAGATTGTGATCATTAGGCCGACCGACCGAAGCGAGGGAGGACTCTATATATGGTGACTTTATGTCAATGTGAAGCGTGACATTTTTTCCAATTTGACATAAAAAGATTGGATTTGGGTGGTTTGGTGTCATACCCTGGAAATTTTCAAATTGTCCCTCCCGTTTATTCCAATTATCATAACGTCTTGTGTATCCTACTTTTTCAGGGGGATAATTGGTAACAAAACTTTAATATAACATATCTAAAAATCCGTGCCTTGGAATTTTACAAATTTTATCTCGTTGGAAAGGTTATAAAAAAATCTACGCAACGAGTATAAACAACAATATCAAATTTAGAGTTTTTACGAAAAATTCGGAGGAGTTTCTCATTTTAAGCACAATTTTCGAAAATTAAATGTGTATACATTATGCAAACCACCACAAAAAATACATAATACTTTATGCAGCTATATTTTAGTTTATGCATCAACTTATTTTCCATTACAACTAATAAAATGATGTACTCCCTCCGTTTTAAGAAAAAGTGATACTTTCACTTTAGGCACAATTTTCGAAAATTGATGCATAACCATTATGCAAACCATCACAATGGATGCATTACACATTATTGAGCCATATTTTAGTTTATGCATCAGGTAATTTTCTGTGGAAAAGTAATACTTTCCCGCCGTGTCAAGAAAAATGATATTTTCGCGTCGATATTTTCGGTCGGACATTCCACCGTGGCAGCAGTCATCTAGTATATAGTGAAAGTTTTGGCATTGAAATTGCTAGATTTGGTGAGAAAAATTAAAATTAATGGAAAATGGGTCATTTGTCCAAAAAAATTTAAAACATGGTTCAAATGGACGAGTAAAAATTATTATGGGTGAAATGGACAAAAAAAAAATAGCAAGGATGAAACTGGATTCATCCTGGCTTAAACTTAAAAAATAGCGAGGATGAAACTGGATGCATCATTATGTAAATTAAAAATAAGAAAAAGAATTTGAAAATGGGTAGGATGAAACTGGTTACATCCTGGCTATTTTTATATTTTTGTCCATTTAAACAGTATCAAAATCTAAATGTCTTTTTCACCCAGGAATTATTGATTGTGGTATTTTTAACCAATTTTGTGTAAAATTAATTATCCATACGGAAAATGGGTCATTTGTCCAAATATTTTTAAAACCTGGTTCAAATGGACGAGTAAAAATTAATATGGGTGAAGTGGACAAAAAAAAATAGCAAGGATGAAACTGGATTCATCTTGACTTAAACTTAAAAAATAGCAAGGATGAAACTGGATGCATCCTGATGTAAATTAAAAAAAGAAAAAGTATTTGAAAATGTGTAGAATGAAACTGTTTACATCCTGGCTATTTTTGTATTTTTGTCCATTTAAACAGTATCAAAATCTAAATGTCTTTTTCACCCAGGATTTATTGATTTTGGTCTTTTTAACCAATTTTGTGTTATTATCCATATTGGGACACTGACGCGGTAGTTTGCGAGATCCTAAGGCCCAGCCACCCGATTGCGTCCTTTTTATGCAGCAGCTTCATGTGAGCCGGAAGTCAACTTTGGTGAGCAATAAATAGTCATCTAAAGAGATAAGAGCCAATTATATATTACTCCTAGTAGGTTTCCTCAATTCTGTAGCGGTCAACAATCGTGGGGAAACCTACATGCATATGAGATAAAGGATTTTCTTTTCCTCAATTCGCTAGTAGGTTTTGAGTCCTATTAAGTACTTACCTGAAGTCCCATCTAACAAAACAAAAATGTTAGAAGTAGAAATTAACACCAGAAATTAACAAAAATGTCAGAACTAAAACCAAAACCTTTGAGTGCTTTGATAAGGAACTCCAGATTGACCCATCTAGTTCAGAGACTTGGTGGGTCTCAACAGCTTAACAACTCTCCAAATCTCAGCAGCGCTGGGCATGAGCATCAAAGCATCATTTTCTTGCTAAAAATGGCAGAAGGCCGCAAATTGAACAGTTCCTCATTATCTGAGATCCTAACAACAGTAAAAAAGAAAAAGAGAAGAAACTTATCCCTTAATGTTCCATCAAATTGAGGTGTTTTGGCAAAAAACTCACCATTCTGAGCAATTAAGATATTAATTAATGTTATTCATCTTTCTTCGTTACAAAGTTTTTAGATGAAAATATTTTGTGTTTCTTGCAACCAACCTAATAAACTATCTCTACACAATTGTTTTGCAATTTAAGAGAATATAAAATTTTTCTTATTAAGGTACCTTTTCCAGGTCAAGAGATTTTCAGCCAAAATATCAAGAATTTTATCCAAATTTAGTTGGACTATGAGTCTATGACACACTTGATTGCATAACAAGACAAGGAAATGCATTTAAGCCGTCAAATTCTATAGCATGCATTTCTGAAGTTTAAGATTTCACATCCATTTATAATTAATCATGCATTAATTTTGTATGATCCATAATGAACTTTTTTGCGAATAGTAGGTCCACGTGAAAATCATGAGACCCATCGGAAAAACTTGCATGTGAAAACATGGTTAGCGGAGAGTTTAAATAAGCAGTATGTTTAGAGTTACTTGTTTGTTAATCACTGTATTGATCACACTTCTTATTCTTATTGTTTTAGTGCTTAATGGTTAGCGCTAAGGCTAGTACCATGAACAGATAAAATCATAGAAATTTTAACTTTTGACAGATTCATAAAACTCGAGTCCCCAATTGTCTTCGCATGCTTTGACTACAGGACCAATATCCAGAAGGAAATCAAAATTAAGCTGGGTTAGGTTGTTTATTTACTTGGTCATGGTCCTTGTGGATGAGTAGTCAATTGTTGAAGTGTGATTGTGTGAGCACTAGTGATTTAGTATAGACTCGATCAAATTCCAAATAGAGTTGGTGAATGAATCCAAGCCAATAACTAAAATACAAATAACCTAACCTAACCACTTCAATGACAATATTTTGATTTCTCTCTATAAATAAGAACACATAACTTGCTAAAGTTCTCATCAACTCTACTCACTTAATTTGCTAAATATCACCGAACACTTCAAAATCCTAGTTCTAGTTTTTGATTGAGAAAATAGAAGAAAATGAAGAACTCACAGTGTTGTGTTGTCGTAGTGTTCTTGGCTTTGTTTTCCTTGTGCGTCTCCGCGACCGATCCAGGGTCTCTGCAAGATTTTTGTGTCGCCGCTAAAAATCCTAATAATGCTGGTATGCACTTAGCTTAAAGCCCTCCGCTCTATTTCATTTTTATACATTGTTCTAATTGTCATTCGCATTAATCTTTAAATTAACTGTGATATTTCCATTTGCTTAAATTATTGCAGTGTTTGTGAATGGGCTATTCTGCAAAGACCCAAAGCTTGCTGTTGCGGAAGATTTCTACCTAGCAAATTTTAATAAACCTGGAGTTGTTAAGAGCCCGGTTGGTTCAAATGTAACACAAGCTAATGTTGCTCAAATTCCCGGCCTAAACACGCTCGGCATCTCCATGGCCCGTATTGATTATGCACCTATGGGTCTGAACCCACCACACACGCACCCAAGAGCTACCGAGATTTTAGTCGTTTTGGAAGGTACTCTTCATGTCGGATTCGTCACATCAAATCCAGAGAACAAGCTCTTCACAAAGGTGCTTTACAAGGGAGATGTATTTGTATTCCCTGTCGGACTGATTCATTTTCAAGCGAATGTGGGAAAAACCCCAGCGGTTGCTATTGCCGCATTAAGTAGCCAAAACCCTGGTGTAATTACCATCGCTAACGCCGTTTTTGGATCAAAAGCACCCATTAATGATGATGTTCTCGCAAAGGCTTTTCAAGTTGACAAGAAAGTGGTTGATTATCTCCAGTCTCAGTTTTGGATGGAAAACTAGACTGAAAACCAAAGAATTTTACGATTGAATCGATGGATTGTTCGTACTTTATATCTATTATAATCATGATGTAACCTTATGTTTTCAATTCCTATAATAAATACTACTCCCTCTGTCCTAAAATTTCTGTCCTCTATTCTATTTTCGTCTGTCCTAAAATATTGTCCAGCTTCTGTTTATAGTCATATTTTTTAGTCAAACTCTCAAATATATCCTTCAAACTTTTACAATTATAAAATTATTTTAGATATCACCAATCTAAATATTAAATGACATCTTCCTCAAGATTAGGAAACAAATCTACTAAATCAATCCATAAAGATTTTTATTTTTATCTTTTATTTAAATATTTCTATAAATATTATAATTACCAATGTATTTTTCTTACATACTCCATATGCTCCTTTTAATTTTGGTTATAATATATCATTTAATAGGGGTAGTTTTGTACACTCCTCAGGTCTCCTTAATATCTTGACTTAGTCAAAGCGGACTAATAATTTAGGACGGAGGGAGTAATAAAGAAGCAGTTCTTCTATTTCCATGTGCTTAAAATAGGGATATTTTGACTTTGGGTCATAAAAAGTGACCAGAGTTGCGTTTGGGTCATCTCAAAATTTTAATTAGAGTTTGGGTCACATGACTGTCATTGACCGTCTTGACAGTTATGAAAGTTAGTTAAATATGGAAATGACTAAAACTATTTTAGACTTCAAATTATTTACTAACCAAGCCATTGTGCTTTCTGTTAACCACGCGTATGGTTGGGCTTTCTTAAAGGTTTGGTATTAAGGAAGTGTACGGCTCTAGTTTTGTCATCACCATTTTAATCTGATTAAAATTGTGATAAAGAACAACGAAACCAAACTGAAATACTGAAGTTACAGACGCGTGAGAGAAGTGATGTGAGAGAGATGATCCGCTATTGAAGTTATTAGCATGCAATTGAGATTTCAAAGGTTTAGTTGTAGGAATTTAGCTTCGGCTAACGTAATTTTAAATTTTGTTTTAGGGTTGATAAAATTTGGGGATGAAGCATTTAAGGGGCTGGGTGTCGAGATAGCCGCACAGAGAGTTATTGGCAAGAGAGTAAAATTTAATTTAGCAAAAAGATAAATCCGAATGTTGAACGTGAGGTGATCAAATGTAGTCTGGGTTTATGATGCTCATCATATATCACCCTCGGGATTAATATCTGATCTGCTTGCCTGTCCAAAATGAATGAGTTTTCTTAGCATTCGACCCCTTTAATTCATAATCTCAACAAAGTAACCACCTTCTTTCTTGGTCACTAATTCATCATCTTTGCTCAATTTACACCGATCTAAGCCCATCGAATCAATCACGGCAGCAGCAGAAAACTCACCTTCACAGACGAGAAGGGGAAGAAATGAATTTTGTTACATGTGCCAGTCGCATGCATACGGTCACTAACGGTGTTAGCTAAATACAAATTAATATAAAAAAAAAACATTATTTTGGTAACGGTCAAGACAGTCAACGACAGTCCTGTGACCCAAACTCTAATTAAAATTTTGTGGTGACCCAAACGCAATTCTGGTCACTTTTTTGTGACCCAAAGTCAAAATATCCCCTTAAAATATGTGCATTGGGATTTAGGCTACACTGCTATATTCCCGAATCCTCTATTCGTTGTTCGATGAAACCTTTAATTTTGTGTTTGATAGGAATTAATTCCATGGACTTGACCATCTATCCATGTAACTGACGTGGTTTTCATCATTTACTCAAAAATCTACTTCCATGCAATTATAGAAAAAGTATGGTCTTAAGTATGTTGAAACTTAATTCCATGGAATTCCATGGAAAGTATTTCCTTACCTCACCAGAAAAATGATTTCATGAAATACACTCTCCATGGTATTATTTCCTTTCTTACCAAGTTCTACATGCCTACCAAAAATGAGCACATTCCGAAATATGAAACCTCACAATCTACCGGTCTTAATTTCGACGATGTAAATCCGTTGATTTTCAACGGCTTATTTTCAAAGTAGTAGATGGTGGTGTTATATGTCTCGGAATACGCTCATTTTTGGTAGGTATGTAGAACTTGGTAAGAGGAATATATCCCCGAAATATTAACTTCAAATCTATTACGGTTTGGTTTTTGTTCACAAAAATAACGCTTAACGTGTGAGATAGAGTGATACTAAAAGTGTGAGGGGATCCCTCCTCTTCATATTTTTATTCTCACACCATAGGCGTCTTTTTTTATGAATAGAAATTAAATGGTATTGGATTTGTAACTAATATTTTGGGGATAGGTTCCTCTTGCAGAGCGTTATATGTCTACCAAAAATGAGTGCATTCTGAGACGTATGACACCACCATCTACTACTTTGAACATGAGCATTTGAAAGTCGACGGATTTTATCCATTGGTAGATGGCGAGGTTTAGTACGTATTTCACAATAAGATCATTATTGGTAGGAACGTAAAGCTTCAAGAGAGGAACATGTCCCCAAAATATTAGTTCTTAACCCGTTATTGTTGATTGTTGTACACAAAAATGGCGTATAATATGTGAGATAGTGTAAGAATAAACATGTGAGGGATCCTCCATCAAGAAAAATTTAATGTTTTTATTTTTCTTATAAATAATGAGAAGAACAACTATACAATCAGTTTTACATGATTTTAGTGGAGCACAATGTATCCAGTTGATTAATCAATCAACGTTAATTGCAGGTCAATCAGATCAGAACATCAGGGAAGCTTCCCTCATTTATAGAGCGGTGAATGGAACTTATCGAAACGGATAGTGGTTCAGGCGCTTCAGCTACGATAATAGTTATCAGATATCCGATAACTTCCGACGGAAATCTGAAAATCAAATTTGATTCCGTTACGTTAGAGTTATCGGATATCGGATAATTTTTTAATAATTTTCGTTATCCGACAGAAATCATAAACTTGTTTTCAGTTCAAAATATCAAGTTTTCAGTTCAAAACTCATGCCACACACAAAGTTAACATGTAAAAATATTCCAAATTTGTAAATTACATATATTCTTGCAAAAGAAAACACAAAAAATTCAAAAAGAGTAGGATCCTTGGACTGAAATGTGTGTTTTGTAACTTGTAAGCAGCCTGTACCATGTGTTCCTCCTTCCTTACTCTTTACATACTCGAACTTCAAAGTATATGTACATCTGCATTTTAAAGAAACTGAAATGTGTTAGTTGGCAGTGCAAGAAATGTTGGATATTAGGTAAAGAAATGTTGGAAATTGGATACAAAGAAATATCACAATGTTTTGAACTCAAATCAGGTGCAACTGTTTCATAAAAGAAACTTCCGGGTAAGAAGGTACGGCCATTTTATAAAAGAAACTACAGGGCAAAAAAGTCGGACTGTTTTATAGAAGAAACTACCAAGTTCCAGCAGTTTTATGAAAGAAATTGTCGGGTAAAAGGTAAGAAGGTCGAGCCAAACTTGGTAACCCATAATGTTGAAAATATCCAACAAGAAATAGAAAAGAAAATGATTCAGAAGTAGAAGAAGATTAAGACGAAGCAGAAGATGGAATCATGGAGAGGAGCAGGAGAGAAAAGTTTCTTCCCCTTTCTTTCTTAGTTTGTTCGAGTTGAAAAGAAATAAGAAAGGCTACAAGGTAAGGGTGTACAGGATTTCAGAATATACACTTAAAGTTTAACGATGTCGGAACTTATCATAACGGAAACTGGCTCAGCCGGTTCTGTTACGTAAAGCCATTAAATTCTTTTAAAATTCCGGTTTCAATATCCGATAGCCATTATAACAGAAAATATCCTATCGGATTTCGAATTATATCAATAACGGCTATCGGACTTCGGCATCTCATTCACAATCCTACTCACTTATCAAATGGCTCTGACTGTTTTTTTTTGGACAATCTACTTTCAATCCCGGTTCTGTCACAATGCTGCCTTCTTTAGTAGTAGTTAGATCTTTAACTACTATCTAAATGTATGCGACCAATATATGAAGATAGCTTGAGCTAGATATCGTTTGTTTCACCAAATACTTTCTGAATAACAAATAAAAAAAAAAAAAAAAAAAAAAAAAAAATTTGCCGATCAAAAAAAAAACAAATAAAATCGAAAGTCTGGCGTTCATGCCTAAAATTAACTCCTCTTGGCCATCTTTTTATTTTCTTTCCATATTTTTAATGAATCTATGACTTAGCCCTAGACGTGTTTATGAATAAGTGCGAAGAGTGAGTAAACCTATACCTAATAAAGTTGATTAAGATGAACGAGCCGAGTCAACTGATAGAAACTGATGTGCGTTTGTATTTCTATATGAATTTCAACTTGGATTACATAAGCAGTCAGAAAATAAAATACTTCCCATTGTCTTAAATGTATCTAGATTAAATTGTTTGTCTGAGGCTGGGAAGTCTTCTCACTCAAACGACCAAGAACTTTTCTCAAAAGTGTCGCGGACAAATTCAAAACAACCAAATATATTAAACATACGGAGCTAAGATCATTTCCAGGACTATATATTTTTCACTCTTATATAAATAGGAGTACATCCCTAGTTAGAAATCTCATCAACTTATCTTCAATCTCCCAGTAACAACAACTGCAAAAACTTGAATCAAATTCTTCTTGTTCAACTAAAACATACAAGAAAATGAAAAGCTCCATGGTTTCTCTCTTTGTAGTCTTATTTTTTGCTTTGGTTTGTTCCTTTGGGATTGCTACTGACCCAGGATCCCTACAAGACTTTTGTGTTGCTGCTAAAAATCCCAATGCAGCTGGTATGTACACTTTACTTGTAAATTGTTCAAACATCACTTGTATATGCATTTAAATTACCTAGATTTTCATGTAAATTAATTAAACATAAGCATCCCTCTAAGGTTACCAAATGATGAATGCTTAACATGGTGAACCAGAGATGGAGCTCTAAGCCACCTATCCCTCATCACCTGATTCACCCCCTCGGTCTATGTCATGTTATTGTTATGTTGTGCATAAATTAATAGCTAACTCTGATATCTCAAATCTGTTTTGATTACAGTGTTTGTGAACGGATTATTTTGTAAAGACCCAGCTCTTGCTGTGCCAGAAGATTTCTTTCTTCCACGGTTTAATAAACCAGGAGTAATTAAGAGCCCAGTTGGGTCCGTTGTCACACAGGCTAATGTTGCTCAAATTGCTGGACTTAACACTCTTGGTATATCCATGGTTCGTATTGATTATGCACCATATGGCCTTAACCCACCACATACGCACCCAAGAGCCACCGAGATTTTAGTTGTTTTGGAAGGTATTCTGCATGTAGGATTCGTGACATCAAATCCAGAAAACAAACTCTTCACAAAGGTGCTTCACAAGGGAGATGTATTTGTGTTCCCTGTTGGACTCATTCATTTTCAAGCGAATGTGGGGAAAACTCCAGCTGTTGCTCTTGCCGCACTAAGTAGCCAAAATCCTGGCGTAATCACAGTTGCTAATGCCGTGTTCGGATCAAAAGCACCCATTAATGATGATGTTCTCGCCAAGGCTTTCCTAGTTGACAAGAAAGTGGTCGATTATCTTCAATCTCAGTTTTGGATGGACAACTAGACTGAAAACCTATGAATTCCAATTACGATTGTTCCTACTTACGAATAAACTTAGAGTTATACTTGATTTATTATGATGCCCATGTAACCTTATAGAGTTTTTGCACTTGTTGAGGTTTTGTAATTCCTTACAGACTAATACAATAAAAGAAACTTCTCATAGTTTCAGTTCATTCAATTTTAGCCTCCTAATGTTGATGTTTTTCTCAATATTCAATCTTGTCATTTTAATATATAATACAATGGTTCAAGAATAAAAAATAAATGGTAATGAAGAAGTATAAATGGTGTCTATGGCAAACATTTATTGCAATTTACGATTCTAGCAGCGCCACTCTCTAGCAAAATTTACGATTCTGGCTGTCAAATTTTCGAGTAACCGAAAAGTTTTGAAAGACATGAACATGATGCGGCCAATAGAAGTGACAACATGAAACAAGAAATTGCGTATTGGTAATAGTCCTACATGGATTATCACCAAACTCATGTTAATTTTATTTCAAACTTAGCTGCATGTCAATCATATATTCACGCCAAGATTTTCCAAATTAATAGTAATCAAAGAGCAAACTGGTCTGGAGACATGCTAGATTGTAGCAAAAACCGAGTGAACATACATGCTCACCGTAGTGGTTGCTCTAAGTAGTAAAACATTATTGACATGAAAAACAGCCAATATTGTTTTCTGATGTAAATTGTTTAAATAGTAT
Organism: Papaver armeniacum; assembly: GCA_023531295.1. Lineage (NCBI taxonomy): Eukaryota > Viridiplantae > Streptophyta > Magnoliopsida > Ranunculales > Papaveraceae > Papaver > Papaver armeniacum. The sequence continues at coordinate 127,528 of JAJJWW010016657.1, forward strand.
CCATCAAAAACCAAGAAAGGTGAAAATGAAAACCAATTTTATCTCTAGTTTTGATTCTTGTTGTACACTCAACTCATATAAGATATAACCCTTTATTATTACTCTTATAAGAGTCATCCATCCCAATATAGTAGTATTCCTCACAACATTTACAACATCAGCTACATCCACAAGGGAGATTACAAAATTTTCGTTACTCTTTTGTGCAACGTAATAGTGACTCGATTTGTAGAGAGAATATAGGAGGTGAAAAACACTTCCAGTTCAATTTCCACCAACATCATAGTCTTGCAGTTTTGGTTTGATTCTCTAAAATTACTCGATCAAAAGTTTGGGATGTTTAAACGGAAGGGTAAAATGCACTCCGAATCCATGGAAATAATAAACAAAACTTACACAAATCAATTTGTTCTCACTGTTAGTTCATTCATATACTGACATGCAATAACAATGACAAAAAGACAGCATAACAGGAATGACACAGCATCATCAAGTCATGATTGGTCTGTCGGATATTTCACTCGCCTTAGTTGTTGTCTCAAGAGTTATTTAGTGTTTGGGTCGTAAGTTTTGATATGTCTTAGTGTTTGGGTCCTAGGTTTGTCCAATTTAGTATTTGGGTCGTTGACTTGTTAGTCAACTACGTATTATGGTCAAGCAGTTAAAAGAGTTAACGTTCACTATTTACACGTTTGCCATCACCTAAAATCTGTTTAAATTTGAATCCAAAGTTCTTGCGCATTTCAGCAAACAACTTTAGGGCAATATAAAAATCCATGTAAATCTGAAATTCCCAATTAATATTCTCTCGATCTATATATCACAAGTTAATGAAATCTTATAACTAAAAGTATGCTACTATATACAACCATAAGACGATCATTCTTCCATCCAACATCAAAATCCACGGAACCTTGTTAACAAATCTATAAATGTTCTCCATTATTCAAAGTTAAAAACTAATCATCAAAAGCAAAGGTTTCTTGAAGGGTCGTGCTATCCCGCACAGTCGTGCGGGATTGTTTTATGAGCTAGCAACTTGCTGGCCGTTGGATAGGCTGAAATCTATTTATTTTGTTTTTCTGTTTTAAAGTTACAGCTGGGACAACTGTGAGAATATACATAATTTTTAGTATATCCTCAAACTTAATTTATATTTATTAAGTGCCCCATTTGTAGAATGTATAAATAAATTAATCAGATTTCTTTTCACTTATTGTTCTCTGACTGATGACATGAAATAGGCTGTTTCTTCCTCCATAAAACGTTTACTTGTTAATTAGCTTCTAACTAAGCGGACTCCTTACTGTGGGTGTAGGTAGTGATAGACAAGAACAACGTAAATGACGAGTTTTGAGAAAAACAGAGTATAAGGCCATATGCTAGTAAAACCGCAAGTAAAGAACAGTTTTGAATTTGTGTTTATAAGGTTACTACCTGTTTGGTCTACAATGTGTAATATGTTACTTAGACGTATATCGCGTGATGATTGCATATCCGCACACGGACAATCAAAATTAAGATGAGTAATTCATAGTAGCAGTACCATCACAGCCTCACATGTGACATTAATCTTAGTAATTTTAGTAGCAAGATGTGGCTCGATCAGTATGCAAATTTAACGGATGCAAATGTATTTCATAAAATAAACCAAAATGCTTGCCAACTAATTCAAATGTGCACAATTAGTTTGAGTAGATTTGAATGTTATCAACGGAAAATTTTGATCTAAAAGAAAAACCAACTACTCATTGCTCCATGCCCATACACAATTATCTTTGCGCCTAACATAGAGACATGCTAGTTGGTTGCACGCTGATGCTTCCACTTGCTGCACGACCTTGTTGGACGTGTGGACATAAAAAAGGAAATTCTGCAGTGAGATTTTTGCAACTGTTGGTTTGGTGAATTATGGACAAAAGATTAAGTACTATTAAGCTTATATAATGACAACAGAGTACAGTATGATCAATAGACAATACGAATAGTTATTTGGTGAAGATAATAGAGAACTAATTGTTTTCATCTTTGCAACCTAACTGTTCTTATTCATACACGATGAAAGTCTGTCAAAACATACCATGGAGAGATTCGGGTTGGTTTGTTTATTTCTAAGAAAGAATCTTTGCTTTTCCCTGCGATAAAATGCATAAGTTACAAAGTTAATGAGAAATAAAACAAAAAAATGGCCATAAACTGAAATGCTAATTCAAGGGAAAGGGAAGCATTAAGTACGCTTTTTCTTTATCCTCGGTTGTTTTTCTTGAGTGTTTACATCATTTGGTTCCAACTCGCACATACTATGAATTAGTCGACAAGCAAAAAAAATAAAATCAATAGGGTTGCAAACTGCAATAGATTCGAGCTCTTACACAAAGCTTATCAAGATGGACAATATACATGAGTTAGAACAGAGTATATAGGAAAGTATTGTCGGCATACCTTGTTGACTCCGTAATTTCTTTCTCGCTTTTGTTTCAAAAGACTTTTCCGCTTGTTGTTAAGCTTGTCAATCCATGATTTCATTGCTCCATTTTTGCCTTTACGTTTCACAATAGGTGGATCACCCACTAACTCCCTAGCGTTTGTAAGGTTTCCGACATTTTCCACATGCATTATATTATTTTCATTTAGGATTGCATCAGACTGACTTTGGCATTTACTTGAGAGTCTTTTATCGCTTTCTCGATATCTTCTAAGGCCTTTTGTAATACTTGAACTGCGACGTTATATCTTTGGTACAGATGTAGAACCTTTAACTGCAATATTTATTGCATCTTGACAAAGTTTACCATATCTAATTGTAACTCGCATCCCGACGATCAGCTGAAATTTCTTCACCGGTCGAACACTACAGTTCCAGATTTAGCATCTCTTGTCCACCGTTTTAGGACATGTTGAGATGGAAGATTCTGAATATTCTCAACTATAAAAACCTTCAAGATGTGTCTACACAAGTAACCAGCAAATTCATATAACAAGCAGCTACACTGAGCACTCTTATCAAAAGAGTCAAATACCACAAATCCAAATTTATGCGGATATCCAACTCTAGATAAGTGGTAAGTCGACTTTGTTCCAATCTCTTCGACTTTATCATGAGAATAACAAAACATTCAGTTAATTGTTCTTGAAATTTTTAAAAATAGTCTTCGTGTACACTAAAGCTGCATTTTCTTCAATACTCATTCGAAATCTCAAAACCGGTCTTGAATAATTTGTTTCGTAGTCCATATTATTTTCTCGCCTCCGTCTTGCAACCACAGCTCTTTCAAATTGTCGAACAAATTCACACAAAGGCAAATCTCTTTTCAAAAATCCATCAAAAAAAGAATTTATACTCTCACTGCGTTGTGTTGTATACATATCTCCACAAAATACATCACGCGTATACACTGAGGCCCAATATTCACGTTTTTCATACAAATTTAGCAACCACTTATTGTTCTGCAGTTCAGTGATTCTCAAGCATTGTTGTCCAACCATGCTCAAATTGTTCAACTGTCTCATACCCATATAAGCAATTCTTGAACTCCTAGAAACAAATTCTTTGGTTACATTAGATAAATTTTTCATAGCATTTCGCTAATATGCCATAAGCAATATCTATGACGCCAGCGCACTGTGCAGAACACTTGCAATCGCTCCCCCAATAGTTGATTCTTGATCTGTAAGTATAACCTTTGGTGTTTTGCCGTGCATTGCCCTCATCCATGTTTTCATTACCCACTCAAACGAGTCTTCACTTTCGGAATAAAGGAGAGCGCCACCAAATAAAACAGTTTGATGATGATGATTGATTCCTACTATCGGAACAAATGGCATGTCATATCTATTTGTACTATAAGTAGGATCAAAGCAAACGACGTCTCCAAAATAGTAATAGTCCATCCTTGACTTAGCATCTGCCCAAAAAAAATTAGTCATTTGGCCTTCTGAATCAACTTGAATTGAATAGAAAAATGATGGATTTTCCATTTGCTGGCGTTGGAAGTAGTCTAGTACAGCTCGAGCATCTCCATGTTTTAGCTCCAACTGCCTTCTTGTACTCAAATAATTTCTAGCATCTTTTGGAAGAAACCCAATGTTCTTCACTCCACCATTCTCAACTGCCAAATAGTTTATCAATTGATTTGTTTTAACGCCTGCTAGTCTAAAGTTCACGATTTGTTGTTTTTGGCTACTACTTATTTTTCTCAATGACCGGAGATTGTGCCTTTTACTTGGGGAAACAAGTTTATGATTGTGTTCTTCTACAACACCGGACACAACCCATCTATCGTTTCTCTTCTTTATCATCATCACTGCCTTGCAATCTGTCCTCACATCTGCTTGCTGCCTTTTCCTTTGTTCAACAGGCTTAGCTCTACGGTCTCTCAATCCTTGACATGAACAACAAAATGTACGCCTATCACTTCAAAAGGATCAACCCTAGACTTATTGGTAGAGTGCCAACGAATACTGAATCCGATTTTACCTCGCAAACTCGTTATAGAAATCATATGCTTCATCTTGAGATTCAAATTCTTTTTCCGACGTATAAGGACAGCGTTTAGTTCTTCTTCCGATGGTTCTTTCGCACTGTTTGTCGCATTTACTTCACCGTTTAGTTCTTCTCCATCAAGTGAATTAATATTCTCCATATCTTTCATATCGAGTAAATGTTTCTTCTTTGAAATTTGTATCTCATCTTCATATGAATATCTTGTATAACATAAAAAAAATATATAAGTACGTCAATATGAAGATGAAATGAGATAAAAAATAAGATAAATATTGGCTTTATACCAACTAAACGGAAGGATAGCTTACAATAATCAAAGTACTAATTGTTAATAAGTTATTGGTTAACACTAACTAATGTTATTCTTATACCATAAAAATAATAATTAGGGTTTTAAGTTTATAATAATAATACCATTCTTTCCTGGTGATAGATCCCAATTGTTATCAAGAACATCTTCGCTGCAATCGAACTCACTTAATAGATTTCGGCAAGGATTCATTTCTTCACACCACAGAGCGAAAGCCCTAGAATTGATTTAATTGAAGAATGTACACGGGTTTTCATTTACTCAAGGGAAAGATCCTTTTAACAAAGACAAAGACATCTTTAAGGGTTGTAATAGTTTTGTTAAATAAATATAAGGACGTGTTTAAAATTAAAATTCTGTGACAGTTGTAGATTCTTGATGGACGGCTAAAAAAAAGATATATTCATATCTAACGTTTTACTCCCTCCGTCCCTATTATATAGGCGGAATATTTGATTTTTCTAGTCCCATTAGATAGGCGGAATTCTAATTCCAAGATACTTTTTGACATATATACCCTTATTTATGTTGTATGGGAAATTGTATTGAGAATAAGACAAGGGTATAAATAAGAAAAAACATGAAAATTTATAAAAACCATGCATTTTCTTAATCTAAGAGATTTCATCTTCTCCGCCTATATATTAGGGACGGAGGGAGTAGAAGTTGCTAGCTCATAAAGCCTTCCCGCACAGCCGTGCGGGATAGCACTACCCGATGAGATTTTGGGTGCAGAAATTGATCGAGTGATCTTTAATCACCAAACTGTTTTCCTGCTAGTGCATCCAATGCACAAACAATCAATAAATTGTTAAATTGGTAAACAGTAAAACCACCAATTACTGTCGATTTATCAAAAATGTTAAACAATCATTAGATTGTTAAATTAATAAGCACCCATATTACCAATAGTCTAAATTCACCCAAAATTAAACTCATAACAATTTATTTGATAATCACCAACACAGGTAAAACGAGAATTAAATTTTTTGAGGCATACTGATTAAAATAGTTTTTGAGATAAAAATAGAAACCTTTGTAAAGATTACTGAAGATTGATATAAGAAAGCAGAGATCGGATCATCGGAGAGTAAGAAAGTGAGTGACTGAGTTAATAAGTTGTTGCCGGAGTAAACTCGTTACAGTTTTTTTTTTTTTTTTTTTTGAAAACGAATTCGTTACAGTTGAGAAAGAAGTAGAAGTTGTAGAGTTTGGTAATTGTTTTGATTCAAATGACAAAATTAACCTTTAATACTATAATAATTACTAACGAAAATTAACTCTTTTAACTGCTTGACTTTAATACGCAGTTGACTAACGGGTCAACGACCCAAACGCTAAATTGGACAAACTTAGGACCCAAATACTAAAACATACCAAAACCTACGACCCAAACACTAATTAACTCTTGTCTCAAAAATCTTTTGAATGAACCTTGATTGGGAGCTGTCAATGATTGAGTTTATGCTATGCTCACACAATCACACTTGCACTTCATTACTAGTCCGCAACTAACCTAGCATAATTTTCATTTCTTTCTGGATATAAGTACCTAGTCAAAGCATGCAAAGAAAATTCGGATTCAAGTTTTCAAGGTTTTATGAATCTTTTCACAAGTAAAAATTTCTATGTTTCAATCTGTACATCATGGTCCTAGCCTTAACTCTGAGCACAACAAAACAAGAAGAAGAAGCGTTAATACAGTGATTAAGAAAACTAAAACTCTGAACATACTGCCTATTTAAACTGGCCGCAAACCAGTTTTGTGTGGGACCAATTAAAAAAAAATATGACTATGCTATCGTGCTGAATGAGCATTCACCTGGTAAGCGGTCATACTGTGACGATGATCTTACAGATCAACCATGCCGGTGTGGGATTTTAAATATTCGAAATAATGTTCATGTACCACTGTTGGCATACTTCTACTACGGTGTCGATTGTAATGCTAAAATTCTGGACATTTCTTTGCTTAAAAATCAACAAAGATTGGCATGTTATCTTTCATTTTTATGCGGACAGTCAGCATGGTCGACAGAAGAAGAAAAAAAAAAAAATTAATAAGAAAAGTAGGACAATTTAATCATTATTTGAAACATGGATAGAGGGCAAATGAAGTTATTTCAGCATAACTCTATTTTGTTTTAATCATAAGCAGCCACCAGCCGAAGGTTATTTTAAATTAAACGTTTTAAATAAGTGTTAGTTTTCAAATTGGAATCGAAATTTCTTTATAATCTTTTGAGTATCGTAATGATGATTTGATTTGGAGAGAAAATGTAGAATTGAAAAACACCGTTCGTTCAATTTCCACAACATCATAGATAGTCTTGAAGTTTTGGTTTGATACTCTAAACTTGCTCGATGAAAGTGTAAGTTGTTTATTATTCTTAAAGGGTAAAATGCACTCCAATAATTCAATGGAAATTATATATAAAACTTAGTAGCTGATCATGTTGTTTTCATTATTAGTACATTTATTGACAATTTAACATACAATAAGACAAAAAGACAAACATTATGGGAATGACACAAATTTATCGGAAAATGGGTCATTTGTCCAAAAAAAATTTAAAACATGTTTCAAATGGACGAGTAAAAATTATTATGGGTAAAATGGACACAGAAAAAAATAACAAGGATGAAACTGGATTCATCCCGGCTTAAACTTAAAAAATAGCGAGGATGAAACTGGATGCATCCTGATGTAAATTAAAAATAAGAAAAAGAATTTGAAAATGGATAGAATGAAACTGGTTAAATCCTGACTATTTTTATATTTTTGTCCATTTAAATAGTATTAAAATCTAAATATCTTTTTTACCCAGGAATTATTGATTTTGGTCTTTTTAACCAATTTTGTGCAAATTTATCATGTCACGATCGGTTTCTCCTTAGTTTTCGTCTCAAATATCTTTCGAGCAGATTGGAGTACAAAACTAAACTGGGCTTTACACTAGTGGAAAACAGCCGATTTAAGATAGTCAGGTAGTGTCGTTTTAACGAGTTAAACGGCACTTTCTGAGTGCTGCTGAAAGTGCCGCAGATTCAGTGTCTTTTTCTGGAACGACACTTTCTGAGTGCCCCTGAATTACGATGCTTTTTGAGTGCCGCTACGCACGACACCTGGGTATCGTCGTAGATTTGATTTTTTAAATATTAAAAAAATTAGTCAGATCTGGCTAGCTGACTCCAGTTATTCTTACTGGGCTGAAATAAATCTGATTCAAATTCAAATTGTACTAAAATGAAACTCAAATCAAACTGAAATTTAAATGACAATTCAAATTCAAATTCAAATGACAATTACTCAAGTTCTCAAATTCAGGTGAAATTCAAATTCTCAAATTCAAATTCAAATTCAAATTCTATATAGAACCTGATTCGTCTAATACCAAATGACAGTTCGATTACATTGAACTGTACTCGTAAATTTAGTACAAAATCATTACAAAAAACTTCTAATTATTAATGTTTCTTAAGTGATACAAGTCCTGGGAATTTCAACAACAGCTTTAGTCATTAGGATCTTGGCACTAGCTTGCGTGAGAGCAGAACTGTAGACTCACAACTCTTTCAACCATTTCTACATCCAGCAGGAGCAACGATCTTATACCATCAGCCATGACATCAATTAGCCTTATGATACCATCGGGAACAGAGTGCCGGCATCGATGAAGGTATAAAACTACATTCAGAAGAAGAGTAAGTCGACCTTATATGCTAGGTTTACATGACTTCAAATCAAACATAATATACACAGAGGTGGTCTAATATACCCATCATCAAGACAACAGCAACAACAACATTTACATGACTTCATTCCTAACATCAATATGGAGATGAACAAATAAACCATATATAGGCAGTGAAAACCATAGGCATGATGAGTATGCAAAGACACATACCTCGAAAAAACATTGTGATTGAATATCTACAACCCACATTCAGCTAGTTCCTAACAGCATCAACAAGTGAATGAATCTCCATATGCATAAAGAAGATAAAAAAAATAACAACAAATAAACAAGGATTGAACGAGCGTTATTACCTAAGCATCCCCATCCGAATATTCATCATCTGCACATTCAGCTAGTGCTAGTTCCTGACAGTATCAAGAAGGGAATGAATATCCATGTACATAAAGAAGATAAAAATAATCTAAAACCACTTCCTCATCAACCAACTCATGGTTTTGTTCAGAATCAGTGTACAGTGTAATGTGAATTATATTCTAAATACATTAAATCTGCACAAGGTGCAGAAACATGAGAAAATTTTACTGATTGATGAACCGGTGCCACAACCATAACCATAAACATGTGCAACATATAAACTACTGTTGTACTGAGCTATTCTAGTGCATATTGGATCAAACACAAAAATTATTCTCTAAAGATTCCAAGAATGACTAACTGGTTTTATTTCATGTTCACGACATTGAGATCTGATACAATTGTTCCAATGACCGTAATCTACTAAGTTAAGGAAAAGTTGTCACACAAACCTAACATTTTCTAACTATTGGTTTAAGATCAAACTCCTAATGTACCTATATATCTCTACAGTGGAAGGAAGATAACAACTCTTATTAGCTAGCGAGAAAAGGCAAGCCCTGTACAGAGTGGGCTATTTCAAAATCATCATCTCTTCAAAGTTCTACTAGAGAATGATCAAGTATCAACTGGTTTATGAGTAGAATCTCACCCATCAGCTTCATCAAGTAAAAGAGGCATATAATTGACATGGATAATGAGGTCTTCACTAACTAACACAACACAACTAGAGCACCCGAGAATCCAAGACAAGACTCTTAATTCTACAAAGACAAACATATATAATTGTTTGCAAAATCATAATCCAAAGAACCCAGAATTGACTCCGACGGGCCATATGGGACAACAATGAGTGAATGACTTTACTAAGTCACACTTCCTCAAAGGAGGAAACAAAAACAAACTTATTGAATCAGAAAAAGAAGCAGACGGCAACACTAGTCCAGATAAATATACAGGACAACATGTTGTGATTATATAACCCCAAAGAGTATCTTAATTGCAAAGTCTATGTAAGTTTGCATTACTGTTCAGCAATTAACGCATGTATGGTAAGAAGAAAAGAAGCTTTCATTGAAAGGGACAAACATTTTATTGAAACGTGCATTATTACCTGAGCATCTACATCCGAATACTCATCATCTCCCTGAAAGCATCAAGAAGTGAATGAATGTTCAAATCTCTTTCACATAAAGAAGATTAAAAAATAAACAAGTCCTGAAACAATGCATTATTACCTGAGCAATTCCACTCCAATAATCATCATCTCCAACCGTTTCTGAAATCAATGGAGCATCACTAGAGGTTGCAGTGAAGACATATGGATCTTCAAAAGCATTCATATGGGGGTCTGATCTTATAGGAGATTCCAAAACCGATTCCAATGCTTTCTTGTCAAATCGCTGCAGTAAAAAACTTGGCTAGCTTGAGAAGCATGAATGAACAGCTCGTCTTCTTCCTTTGAGCTTCTCGCAAACTTTTCAAAATTGACAAACCTCAACTTTGTCTCGATCCACATATGATCCGTGTACTTTGTCTTCCACTCGCGCCCAATCACAATAAAATACAACTTCGTGAAAACTCCGTAGTCTAGTTCAAGTATCTTTTCGTAATGCCGTAGTATGTAGTATCGTCATCGACAAGGTTAGTATCCCCGGAACTTGCTCTAAAGCTGGTGCAAGCATTCATTGTGACTCCACTATTTTGTGTAGTCAAATGTTTTTCTCGCATCTCATTGTGTAGAAAAGATAGCCATTAATACAATATGAATTATACTAAATCGTATTTAACGTCGGCCCAATTATGAGCCTACGAAAAATCTGTCATTGGAGTGCCTTCATGTTGTCCTCTTAACCATGGAATGTAGTCCATAGTTTCCGTCCTTCCCCTACGAGTTTGGTTAATATTAGAAACATACACATTATATTTCCTGTCAAATAACAAAGACATAGGTAAGTGTATTGTATTTCCTATCAACTGACTAAGACATTGATAAGTGGATTTTCTTTTATAGTGCAATGAATTGATTCAAGCAGAAACCAACTTATTATTTACTTACGCTTCCCATTCAAAGTATTTTCATCCGAGTGTCTCAATATCCATAGACGAACTTGATCATACTCTAAGGTGGTTAGCTCATATGGTTTTCCCCGTGAATCACAAGGGTATGGACCTTCGTAAACATCATCGGGCATTAATATCTTTCCCGACACTTATAAGACTTTTTCTTTCCCTTATGAACGAACTCCATGCATTGGCGCTCTCCTTCAATGACCTCATACTGTTTTTGAATAGACGCTTCTATATAATTTTGTTGCGGCCATAAACCTTGTAGGTTCTCATCATCCTGCACATGTGATAATAACCAAGTATATGTAAGTTTTCTGATTTCATAAAATAACAAAAACGGTATTAGTAACTAAATGATTGTACCTCTCAAAAGGGTACATCCACCTAAAAACCGAACAAAGCCCCAATAAATGTGCCTCTTCTCGCCAAGTGTACGACAACATGAGTCATACTAACAAAAAAAGCAAAGTGGAAGTATATTTCAAACACACATAATGACTCCACTACACGTTCATGCATTAGACGAAGCTCGGCACGATCAATAACCTTAGAACAAAGGACTTTGAAAAACAACGATAAGTGTCGAACTGCCTCACGTAAAGGCTTATGTTTTTAAAACCATGCATTAGAAAAATAGGCATCGACCCTGCATAAGAATGTGATAGTCATGGGATTTGAGACCCTTCAATTGAAACTCTTTCAAACATACTTTCTTTCTCCAAGTTCCCACCGTAACCAATTGGTACTTTCAATGTGCTAAGAGTTTTGCAGATAACTTTCCTTTTCGTAATCAGACAAGCGATAAGGTGCATGGGGGGCCACCAATTTTCCATTATTTTCCTTCAACCACAATCTAGGCTTCAACTTCAGCAGTTTTAAATCTTTGCGCGCTGGAACCCCATCCTTCGACTTATCCTTATGGTTCATAAACGTTCCAAACAAATTCTCTGAAAGTTCTTTTCCACATGCATGACATCCACATTGTGTCGAACATGTAGAAACTAATGAATAAATTAAGTTAAAAAACATTAAAACATGTAATAACATATTGTAAACTAAATGTAAAATACTTAGAATAGGTCAAAGCTAACAATACCTTCCAATATGGAGACAAAATAAGTTCGATCTCTTCGACCACGGCGACTTAATCTTGATCGGCCGCTTTTTACCAACTTCCCAAATTCTTTATCTGCGGTTGCTTGTCTTCTCGAACAAATCGACGCCACTCAAACGGCTTGGTGCACGCCGTAATCCCGCTTCCGTTGAATCGAGACTTCAGTCGTCTATAAGGGTGATTCCTATCTCTTAGAAACCTTCTCGTGACCCATATAAGCATACTTTTTGCCCCATTTTAACCTTAAAGCCTCCGTATTTTCTCCACACACAGGACAACCAAATTTTCCGTGAAGTTCGCGGACCAGAAACATGGGCATATCTAGGAAAGTCATGTATGCACCACAATAAGATTGATCTCATTGTGAAGTAAGTCTTTGTATGCGCATCATATGTTACCTTTCCGTCTGACCATAACTCAAGCAACTCGTCAATCAAAGGCTGTAAATACACATCTATGTTATGGTTAGGACAAGTTGGACCAGGGAATCAAGATTGTTAACATGGTGAAATCTTTTGAAGTGCATACTCGGTGGAAGATTATAAAGAACAATCATGACAGGCGTACATCGTGCGTGCTCATCATCCCGAAAGGGTTAAAACCATCGGATTGCTAGTCCCGTACGCACGTTTCGTTTCTCTTCAGAAAATTCAGTCCACTTTCGATCTATAGCCTTCCCACGAGAAGAATCTACCGGATGTCGCATGTGTGTAGCACTTTCCACAACCTTAGAATACCAAATCATCACCTCATTATCCAAGGCACACTATACATTCGCCGTAACCTCTCCGTAATTGGAAAATATCTAAGTATCTTTGTCGCCACCTTTCTTGTAGTTGGAATACTCCCTTTATGCGGCTTTTTCCATCTACTTTCCTTACATTTAGGACACTCCTCTAAATCAGCATAATCCTTCCGATAGAGAATGCAATCATTAATGCAAGCATGGATAATTTGGACCTAAGAATCGAAACGGTTTAATCATATCCTTAGCTTTCCTACAATTATCGAGGTAATGTATTCTCAAAGTAAAATGGTTTTCAAATATCCCAATAACTCAGTCCATGAAAACATCAGAACATTGATACCTTGCTTTCATACTAAGCAACTCAACTGTTGCCGACAATTTTGTATGTTCAGGACTACAACCTGGATATAAGGGTTGAAGAAGATCTTGTACCCTTTATTGTAATTGACATCGCCTATATCTTGACTATTACCACGAGAACCATCTTCCACATCAGCACCCGGGGACAATCATCATTGTTATGGCAGTTTTCAAAGTTATCGAAACACCAACCGCACGTCCTAATGTCTCGATAAACAAATCGTGGATTCGAAACAGAACATCTTCATTCACAACATAATTAGCGAGTAAAGGAGGAGGAGCTTCAACATTGAAAACATGATCACTAGGTTGCTCTCCGTGATGGATCCATGTTTGGTATGTTATATCAAATCCATTCTCAAGAATATCCCCATGTACATCTTCTAGAGATTTAGGTAAACAATTGTAAATTTTACATTTCATGCAAGGACATCGAACTTCATCACTAGCTTCACCAAGACTTTGTCTCTTATAAATTGGATAAAGGATTGCACACCCAAGAACCCATCGAGGTGAATACTTAGGTGCATAAATCCAATCTTTACTTGGAGGAACAACACGACGTCGAGACATCTGCATAACAAAAGAAATCATAAATCAATTTCTGAAATACAACAACAATTTGCGAGTAATGCATGAATCGTAACAAAAAAAAGTGTTTGAACTATTTTCAAGCGGATGTAATAAGTGGTTCATGTGTTCAACTACAATTATCATTGATACGGGCATAAGCAATGAGCTCTAATTTTCACTAGTTTTATGAAGCGGCATGATGCAGACATACAACTTTAACCAAATACAGAACACACCATAAGTGTCTTCAAAACACAAAAGCTTGCACAAGGAGAACGAATATCTAATATAATTTTTGCAAATACTAGAACACACTAAACTAATTAGCTTTCGTTGACTGGAAGGGCTTGTATATTAGAACACACTACACACTAAACTATTGCAAATACTATAATTTTTTGCAAATACTAGAACACACTACAAACAAAGCCTAACAAGTATCAACTAATTGGATTTTTGCTCCAGGATCTTATCTCGTAAGGATTTAATTGTTTCACCTCCCTTGCCAATGATCAAACCAACCTCAGTATATAAATTGTGCTTTTGTATATTAGACACATGATAAAGATACCCACGAATTTCGCATTCTAATTTACTAAAAAAACAAACAAGGACCAAACCTTCTCATTTGGGACTTCTATCTCAATTTAATTCAACACGTCCTGGTTGTTGCATATCTATCAGCTTCAGTATCTCTTGTAATTTGAATATTAGCTCCTGAATTATTCTGCAATAACCGAATTGTCTCCCCAGCTTTGCCTATAAGAACACCAACCTGCCAAGAACGATTAAATTTTCATTTGTCAGGATTTATACAACACTTCACTATTTTTAGTCAAATTATTCTTGATATGTAAATGATAGAACCCCTCAATTCTCGTTTTTTAGTCAAATTATTGGTGCTATATAAATGATAGAACCCCAATTCGACAATTTTAGTCAAATTATTGATGATATATACATTTGTATCACTAGATTACTAATTTTTTGACCTAATTAAACAAAACCCCTAAAGAAATAGAAAAAAATTATTTATTACCTAATAAAT
>JAJJWW010016659.1:0-88589 GCA_023531295.1 Papaver armeniacum
GACTTGAGGATCGGAGTACCTTGTTTTGTTGCACAAATTGATTACTTAGTAACTCAAGGTGGAATGCCTGCTTGGGCAAAGAATGAATTTCACTGAAAATAGCTATGTTTAGCTTTCTGTTATATTGGCGACTAGATTATCGGTATCAATTTTAGTTTTATTTCAGAATCAAATCAAAAGGAACACATTCTTAAATTTTAACTCAATTAATGTATGCTTAAATTTCCTAAAAATGTCTTACTTGAATGCCAGAGTAATTGTTGGTATGCAAGTTTAGACTAGATGACCGCGTGCGGTGGGGAGGCCGACGATCTGATAAGAATTTAAGATTCATTTTTTTTTTTCTATTTGAATGAAATTGCGAAGCAATTGACGTAATTCGATTGATGTTATGGAAATTTCAAAGAAGTTTAAACTGGAAATTTGTTTCTCTAATCGTGTTTGATTGAAATTTTTGAGCAATTTGTTTAATTATCTCGTATTGTATCTCAATTTCATGAAATTCTTATATAAAAAAATCAATTTTAATTTTCCCGCACAAAGTTTGTGATTGATGGAATGCGATTTCCCATCACATAGAAGGCCTCCCTTTGGGTCGGCCAATTAAAGGAGGCAAATGTAGACCGATCTATGTTTCCAATTAGGCGACCAAATCGGAAATAATTTATATCCCACGCGTTGTATCCTACACTAATCACCTCTGCAAAACCGCCGGGTCATGAGGTGACCACTCCCTCTCTCTCACTCGGTACACACCGCAGGATCCAACCCGCCGTGTCGTGAGTGTATCACTTCCGCAACTAAATTGCATGCCAAACAACTTATAAAGATGGGCGGTCCAAGTATTTGATTTCGCATCATGTCAATAACTTTACTGGGAATCAAAAAGATAATTACGCCGGTAAAAGAAAAGAAAAAAAGTACATAATGGCGGGCTCAACCTAACAAAATTTGGTTTTCAAATTTCCCGCCAAAACTACACTCTATCGGTTTGTCTCGAACAACTCAATGAAAAAAACAAAAACAAATAGGGGTTTCTTTACTGTACTTCATTCAGATCATTCTAAACTCTCTCTCTATCTCCTTGAATAAATAGTACTCCCTCCGTTTCATTTTGGAGCATCTTCAACAGTGGGTGTTGTAAATTTTATGTGGAATTTTTATTTAGATCCTTATTTATGGGGTGATATATATATAGTAAAAGAATATCATTTTCACATAAACCATCTCCAATAATGATAAAAGAATATTATTTACTTTGAGGATTTTATTTTTTGGATAAAGATAAAAGTGATTCCTTTTTTCTTATTGATTTAGAAAAATCTATTTAAAAACAATAATTAGAAAAATAGCTAAAAGATGACATGGAGGTCATTCCCAAAATCTAAAT
This sequence comes from Papaver armeniacum, assembly GCA_023531295.1. NCBI lineage: Eukaryota > Viridiplantae > Streptophyta > Magnoliopsida > Ranunculales > Papaveraceae > Papaver > Papaver armeniacum. Next base: position 1,391 of record JAJJWW010016659.1, read on the forward strand.
AAGACTTTCTATAAGACCCCATTATTTATTTTGACACCCTTCCTAGTTCAATTTATAGGACTTACTATTGGAGATGGATTTAATCTAAATAAAGGGTCTAAAATCCTATGTGTCAACTAGAAATAAAACTTTCACCCTCTGTTGGAAATGCTCTTACATGAGTGTTTATGGTTATTTTTTTGTTCCACATTACTCGATAGTTTTCATATTTTCCCCACAAAACTACCAATAATACCCTCACAATTTGTCATGGAACTATAATGGTGGGTTTGGATATAAAATTTTAAAGGTGGAATTCATGGGTCCAGGGGATTTGGTAGAATTACGTTTCCCTCTGTATGTTTGGTTGCCCGAATCCTTGGAATCACGTTTCCTGCAGGATTCAGTTTTCCAACAAATCCTCCATATGGAGTCCGACCTCTCCCCCAAGATTTCTTTGGGAAACTTATCAAGGGATTTATGGACCCACTTTTTTTAACTCTAAATCCCATATATATGCAATTTTAATATTTGAGGGTAATGCCAAACGGTACAAAGACTTTAATACAAGAAAACTATTTAAATCCTAGGAATTTATATTGAGTTACCAAACACGCAAGGAATTTACATGATTCCAGAATTTATAATCCCATGGGACTATAAATTCCTGGAAACGGTGAATTCTGCGAACAAACCCACCATAAGTTTATTTTTAAATACACTAATAGCAATTAATGTTTGAAGACTTTTTCAAGAGTATAGATAGATTTTTTTTATATCTCTCCATTTCTTAATCTGCGTGAAAACTCCTAAAACATCGTCTAAATTGGAACGGAGGGAGTATTAATTTTTGGTATTTGTTTTGATCTCCGTAGGTAGCAAAAAGATCTTTCCCCCAAATCTTCTTGAGCGGCAGATTCTTCTAAAGGTAAAACCCAATCCCTAAGAGTTCTGTTGATCCTAGTTTTCCCTTTCTCATTTTTTTTTTTTTTTGGTGTGACATTTTCACAAACATCTAATGGACTACATCTTGATTTTGTTTCTGTTCTTCAGCCAACAGGGGGGTTTCAGTTCCAGGAGCAGCAGCTGGTTTTACTTTTAGCTTCTCAACTCCTCCATGATTTTAAGGTAACTACCAATCTTACCCCTTCCTTGTTTCTCTAATTCTTCCAATAATTTTTCAATCAATTTATATGTTATTTTGTATGCTACATGTTTGTGATTTCGTTTCTGGTTTGAGCTTGTTAAATGAATCAGAAATGTCTCAGCTTTTTTGAACATCTATACAATTTGGAGAGTTTGCTTTTTCATCAACATCTATGTATCCAGATACTCCTATATCTGTTTAGCAAGCTTATCTTGTAGATTTCATTTTCTGATGCTGTGTTCCTTTTATTTGATTTGTGCAGGTTACTTTCTAGAATACAAAGGCGCAGTTGCAGCAGGACCTGAAACCATGTGTGCTTAGTTCTGTGGTGTGCTGATGGATGTGTTGCTTATGCCTCACAACTATCGGCCCACAACATTTTGCTATGGTTTCAAGATGTGTGCTTAATGCAGCAGTGTGCTGATAGATGTGTCGCCTAGTGCTCACAACCGACGGCCCGCAACATTTGGCTATCGAACCACGATGTGTGCTTAATGCAGCGGTGTGCTAATGGATGTGTGCAGCTCACTGCTCATAACCAACGGCCCGCATCGTTTGGCTATCGACCCATGATGTGTGCTTAGTGCAGCGGTGTAGGGTGCACATAGATGGACTCAACTTTGTCCAAGTAACATACAAGAAAGGAGACAACATCCAAGGGAAAAAGAAAACAATGGTTCTGGATTTTGCCACTCGCATTTTGCCGTTTTGCAGAAAGTAACATACAAGAAAGGAGACAACATACCGCCCATTTGAACAATACTAAAACAATCACTCACAAAAAGGAGCCCCACCCCCTAGGATTTTGCAGGGGTAGGTTATGGGGAGTTTGTGAGGGGGTTGTTTTAAGTTTGTTTTAAAGGGCGGCACACCCAGAATTTTTGAAAAAAAAAAAGACAATAGACATCTCAAGTAGCTGCGGTGCTGGTATCCTTCAGTCAGCCCTTCTTGTTTTCTTAACTCAGTGTTCACCGTCAGCTCTGTAATTCTCTACGAGAGGAGAACGCAACTTGTTAGTAACTCAAACTCAAGACTTTCTGAAAAACGGCAAAATGCGAGTGGCAAGTGTATTTTTTTCCCTTATTTTGAAACCACAGACCGAGAGGAAAACAACATGGTTGGAGAAAGATAGTAATGTAATTTACTAAGCATTTACCTAAACAGAATAGTGAATGTAATTTTATAAGCATTTACCAAGCCCTAGTGATACTTTAGGAAACAAGTAATTAACATTGTACTAGCAAGCCATTAATAATCTGAAAACCAAAAAGGTTTCAAAAGGATTTTACAGCACCAATTTTGAGGTATACCTCAATCCAAATAACCCTTAATTAAACAAACAGGGGTAGGATACCTATCTATATTAATAACCTCCTTATATTAATAATTTTTTGGATGCCCAAAATTATTAATATAGAGAGGTTCTACTGTATATATCAATTTGTTTTCGATTTAAAATGTTCTCAGTTCTTTACTTGACTTTTAATTACAATTAAACAAATGAAAAAAGACTTTGAGGGGGATGCCCACCGTTCGCAGTGAATCTTGTTGTTGTTCAGGTATCGCAAAACATCATCATTCGTCAATAACGCTCCATTACGGACACCACCACTAGTGCCAACATCCTCATGAGGGGGATACCCACCATGGTCGAGGGTTGAACATATTCCTTTGTCATCAGACTCTCCAGGAGCAGTACTAGATCCTCTGTGAGGCGGAGGAGGATATGCAGTCGGAGAAGCAACAAAAGTTTGAACGAGACAACCAGTGGGATGATAATGATTAGAAGCAGGAGTAGGATATGATCCCCCGGGATAATGTCCATGGTGGCCGACCACCAACTAATGTTGAGGCCACAGCACCACCATGAGTATGGGTTGAAAATATTCGTTTGTCTTCAGACTCGACAGGAGCGGAAGGAGGACGATAATAAGCAGTTGGAGGAGCAGGAGGATAATTTTGAATCAGACAACCAGTGGGAGGATAATGTTGTGGATAATGTCCTCATCTCTCTATCTTGAGCAATTCAATCCTTCAAGTCATGAATTTGCTTCTCGGCTCCTGCTTTATGAGACATGTTATTTCGGCTTTGATCCCTTTTCATGAAATCCACTTATTGTACATATTCAGCTGCACAACAAGACCATATTCACGACATAAAGAATCTTAGAAGAACACACCATTTACATCAATGCTAGAATAAACCCAACCAATAGAGTAGAGAAAGAGTCCATAAAGTCTGTAAACTATCTGTTAAAATCTTGGAAGATGGAGAGAAAAATCTAATAAATTTCTCATAATTCAAAAACAATAAAAATGAAACTAATATATAGAGAGAATACTATTTACATCAATGTTTTTCCACCAAATTAATCAAGTCTTCAACAGTAGATGGATCTCCTCGCTGCTGGTCTCTTTGAATAAAATCAACTTTAAGAGCTTTAAGAAAGGAGAGGGATTTGAGATCATAGGTTAAAGACTCCTTCACTTGTGGGCAATTGAAGATGTATAAGAACTGAAGACAACTCCATCCTCGTAAATCTGGAAGAAACTTGAGAAGTGCGCAATCATAGAGTACCAATGCCCCAAGACCAAGAGAGCCAGTGTAGATTTCAGGTCCAGTAAGAGCAACCTTGTTCTCCTTCTCATTATCTATTGCACCAAAGCCTTCCAACTGATTACACCCTTGAATATTCAGAACTCGAAGATTACAATTTTTTCGGAGTATGCTTATTGGGAAGTATATAAGCTCCTCGATATCCTCCAGATAAAGGGATGTGAGAGATGTCGTCTGGCTTCTCCCAAGTGACCATACTAACTTGTGGTCGATCTTCTGTAATTTCAATCCCTCCAGAGAAGGAAACGAAGGGATTTCTCTTAACCTGTTGCAGCTTTCGATAACCAGTTCTTGAAGACAAGGAAGAGGACCTGAATAATCAAATTCTTCTACAAGGAACGCACCAATAAGCTCGAGTTGATTTAGTGAAGGAAATCCGCTGATATCCAAACTCTCCAAATGCCTTCCTTGAAGCTTAAGTGATTTGAGATATGGGAGCTGCCCAATAAATGCTGGTAGTTGTTTTATTCCAACGCAGTCTATGAATTCCAACTCTACCAAATTCGGAAGACAAGATCCACACATCCACATGGGAAGCTCCGACACCATGAAGTTATAAATACCCAATCTTCTCAAACAAGTGGGAGGTTGGAGAGCTTGAAATACTTGAAAATTACGCGAATTCTTGTCCAACTTCATACCCGACTCTTCTTCTATTTCCTCCCAATGTAGATACAATGTCCGAAGATTATGTTTTCCTTTCAAATTTGCCCTCTCCGCATCTACCGGGTCTTTCACATTCTGAAGATTAATGATAGTCAGCTCCACAAGAGAGTTTAGGTTCCCTAACTCTTCAATACCCTCGTTACCTTCAGGTTCCGTTTTCAGTTTTTTTTGTACCCAATAAACAAACTCTTCAAGGAAACTTAGTTGTCCTAAACCAAGTATTGGAGTTCGCCGTAGCCGGTAAAATCTTCTCAGTTTTGTCCAATTCTTTACATCTTTCGGAACCTCACACCAGCCGAGGTCCACAATCTCAAGGTTCCTGAGATTAACGCAAGACTCTGGTAATACACTGATCTGAGTACCAGCTAGGTTAAGGTATCTTAACAGAGTTAATGCTCCAATATCTATGGGTAATGCTTTCAGTAATGGACATTCTTTGAAATCAAATACTCTCAGATTGGGAAGACCTGCCACATACTCTGGTAGGGCTTTTAGATTTTTACAGGTATTGACGTCTAATGTTTCCAAATTGGAGAGAGTGGTGACAGAAACAGGTAATTCTTCAAAAGGGTTGACTGACAAGTTAAGAAATCTAAGTTTTTTTAAACCACAGATAGACTCAGGAATGACTTTCAATGAGCAATTATTGAGATCCAATGTTTGCAAATTACAAAGACTGGTAAAAGAATCAGGTAGTTTTACCATATACGTGAAAGAGACTTCCAGATATCTTAGATTTTTTAATGAATGAATATTTGAAATAAGAATTTGGACTCGACCAGCTATGCCATACAGTACCAAAGTCTCCAAACTATAAAGTTTACTGATGGACTGATCAAAGAAGTACCTTAAATGTCTAAGATCAATGCAGGTAAGGTGAAGGTACCTTAAATGTCTCAGCTTGTAACTCAAAGAAGTCAGCTTTGAAAAAGAAAGATTTGGTGAACGGCCCACATGTAAGATGCGTAAGTGCTTATTTTCTGCGAATATACAAGGATCCAGGTTTGAACCTTCAGGGATAAACAGCGTCCGCAACTTCTTCGCGTTACTTAAGCTTTTCTGAAACACCGTTGATGATAAATCCACATCCAATATTAACCGTAACCGACGAATTTTAGTAGTATGATTTAACTCACTCACCTTGACAGACGCTGATTCCTGATCCCCGGCAACAGCTTTTGCAAGATCATGGACGAGATCATGCATCTTGCACGTCTTTATGTCACCTAATAAACTCTTCTCCGCAGCATCCAAAAATGAACTCGATACCAAACTCACAAAGTATTCATCCGCGATGTCTTCAATTGATCTTCCGTTTCCCACGTTACAAGTGTCGAGAAACCCTTCTGCTATCCACAGCTGAATCAGTGTTACTCTATTTATCTCCCAATCTTTGGGAAATATAGAGCAGTAGGAGAAACATTGTTTCAACTCAGACGACAAGTTATCGTAGCTCAACTTTATTATGGGTATGATTTCGCTTTGACCTTCTCTTGTATTCAAAACATCAACATCTTGAATTGACAACCAATCGGCTTCTTTATTTTTAAGCGCATTAGACCGCCCAGGAATTTTGCTGCAAGAGGTACGCCACCACATTTCTTTGCTATTCCTTTTCCAATGCTTGTCATGTTTGGAGTCTTTACTGCTCCACCGGGAGAAAATGCTCTCTTCTCCATGATAGACCAGCATTCATCTTCTTGTAACTTTCCCAACTTGTAAGGAGGAATACTCCCCCTAACGATATCCGCAACTTGACTTTTACGAGTGGTGATTAATATTTTACTCCCTTGAGCCCCAACAAGCAACGGGATGCAGAGTCTATCCCATTGATCCGCATTCTCATTCCATAAATCGTCGAGCACTAGCAAATATCTCTTCCCATTTAGCTGTTCCTGAACTTTACTGACTAGTACGTCATAGTTGGACAAAGTATCGAACTTAGTTTTAGTTGAGGACTCCATAATTTTTGTTAAAAGCTTTATCACATCAAAATGCTCAGATACGTGGACCCACATTGTTAGCTCAAACTGTTTACGTACCAATTCATCTCTGTAGACCAGCTGAGCTAGAGTTGTTTTCCCAAGTCCACCCATCCCCACTATGGAGACGACCGTGATCTTTTCAGGAATACTAGTATCTGATGATGACGATGACGGAATGACCTTCATTAACATATCTATTATAATTTTCTTATCAACCTCCCTTCCGAAAATGTCTGATTCATTTATAAAGGACGCGGTATCTCGGCTTCGTTGCTCACTACTTTCACCTGGAGTAGCACCTGCAGCATCTCTAGAAGGTGTAGGTTGCAGTTGAAAGTCTCTCATATCTTTGGTAATTCGGTCTAACCTCTGGTTGATACTTTTCATTTTCCTCGCCATCTTGAAATGAAATACAAGTGGGTTGGCGGATGAAAGGAAATCACGAGCCTTGAGCTTCAAGCTGTTCCCCCTTTCAGACCTACGCATGGTTTCATAGGGAAACTCATCCATGACATCATCGGCATCATAAGCCACTTCTTTAAGTCTTCTCAACCAAAGTCTTACAGCTTTATCGGTCACTTGCCGCCTCTCCGCATCAGCTATGACCGCAAGAATCATCTCTAAAGTGTCTTGAAGCTTTTTCATTTCATCTTTGACGCCCCATGCCAGATTAATCTCTTGAGCAGCAAGGGGAACCAATTTCTTCAATATTTCTGTTACACAGTTAACAAAAATTCCTTCAAGGGCCATAGTAGTTAAGATGTTGATATTGAGCAGAAATTCAGATGTTGATAATGAAAAAAAGAAGAATTGGAGATCAGGGAAACTTAAATAAACAACTTATGATTCTTAGAAATGATGTGTAAATGGTATACTAGCTCTCCTGAGAGTTTTATAATGTTTTTATAACCAGAAGGATTGAATAGAAAATCCAACCAACTGTGTGGATTTAGTTTAATTAGATATCTTTAAAATAATGCATAAAAATCGTTAGCCGGATTATCCAACCATCTACCCCACTTATTTTGTATTTACGTGGGCATAGCTTGGCCGTCGTCCTGGTCAATACAGTTGTCATTACTTTCTTTACAGCAATAATGCAAAGATAAGTGTTTGGTCAGATGTGGAAAAACAATCCCAATTATTTTATGTGGGTATGGTTGTTGACTAGTCTAAAATCCCAATTATTTTCCACACGGTACAGCCAACGCGGTATTGACAGACAGATGTGGAAAAACAATCAATGAGTTGAGACGCATCATCATGAAGCAAACTGCAATAACAGGAAGTTTCGTTAGATTGAGACCGTTAGCTATGTACATTACTCGTTCCGTATCTAAACCGAGTTTTACTTGGTGGTCTACACCCAAAATGTGTGATAAATTGAATTGAAATTTCAGATATTTTACCGTCCAAGACTCATTTGCCTTATCCTCTAAACTTTTGGTTTCAGATCAGAAAAAAGCAGGTTTATGTTCCTCCTTCGGCAATTTGGACGGAAAATGAAGATTATTTATAAATAATGTATGATGTTTAAAGGTGAATTTAGTGTTTTCATTAGTTTTGCGTTGATAATTGAGAGATGTTAACTTTAGTTCTAGAAAAGATTTAGATGATGCAGTGTTATGTCATTAATTTTTGGCATTGCAGCAGTGTGACTCAATCACTTTGTTCTGGGACATTGCTGACTCCAAATAAATACTCCCTCCGTTCCACTTTAGATGATGTTTTTGTAGTTTTCACGCAGATTAAGAAATGGAGAGATGTGAAGATTTTCCATTTATACCCTTGAGAAAAGTCTTCATATATTAATTGTTATTAGTGCATTTAAAAATAAACTTATAGTTCCAAGACAAAATGTAAGGGTGTTATTGGTAGTTTTGTGGGAAAAATATGAAAACTTTCAAGTATTGTGAAACAAAAAATTAACCCTAAAACATCATCTAAAATGGAACGGAGGGAGTATAAATTTCCCTTATAAATGGAGAGAATAGGAGTTGAAATGGTACCAACAAAATAAGAGCTAGCAGTACAATTCTGTAGTCATATCGCAGTTGGGTATGCGTGAACGAAATCAACTTTAACCCATAACCAATAATATGTGTTTAGCTACTCATAGCTTTGAACTCATCATCATCAATAATAAAATAAAGTCGATGAAAAATAAAATGAAAGAAAACCCTAGTCGCCGCTCTCTCCAAAAAGTTCCAAGTAGAAAAATACGTCCCCCAAGTTGTAGAAAACTTTCTCTTTTTGTAGCTTTTCATCTTTCCAAAACTAGGTCTTCAAAGCCCAAAGTACAAGTGGTCCAACAAGCCCATAAGTGAGAAAAACCCATGTGAAAATATGTCCCAAAAATAATCGCCGAAAAACTGGTAAAATGGACGGAAATCGGACGGGAAAATAGTCGAAACATAGCTCTGGTGACCGGCAAAGTCCACCTGATCACCGGTCAACGAATCAGCTTGGTGGTCTACTAAGTCAAAGAAGAGTCAAACCTGGTTAGGTATGAGTAAGGATTCTAATCAGCTAAGTCAGATCTGAGTCAGTGCTAACTCAGCTGACTTGGTCTAATTCTAGCCAAGGCCATTGCAAAGATTGTTGCAAGCCATAACCTATGCCATTGTGGCCTTTCATTCCCGCATTTCAGTTCTCTACAATACAACCCCTGGCAGCAATGCAATTAAGCCTCAACTCCACCTGCAACAGCATAACAGCACCACCTACAAACAAACTCACTACCAGTTCCATTAGCTCGGTACCTTGCTTCACAAGCTATAAGCTACGACACCTCTTTCATTGCATCATCACCTGCCGGTTCCATTACCACCAATACCTACTACACTTCCCACACTTCAACATCTCAGGCTCTCTGTGCATTCACCATCAGTTACAATCCCTTGTAAACTTAGCTTCTATCAGACCCACTTCTCCTTATTAGTTTCTCTTAGCATCAACTGCCTTCTTGCTTTATTACCATCTGAGCATCACCTACAGAGCTACAACTGCAACTTGAGTCTCATGTTCACCTGCACAAATAGCTTGGCAGACAACTCATATGAGCACATACTGTCAACACTTCCATTTGCACCAGTAACTCCAACTGCAACTATTCCATGAGTTCAATACCACCAGTTTCATTCTTTGTTGCCTCAAACAATAACTCCATCGTGACATCATCATCTTAGCTCTCTTACAGCGCATTACTCAGCTCGATTCTTCCCCAGTAGTAGCCGATCGAATTTTATATAGTGGTAAGTAGAGTTGTCGTTCACTCGGACTTGTTGAAATCGATTTTAGGATTTAATAAACTAAAATAAAAGAAAAATATATACAAAATATTGTCACGAGAATATTAGGAATAACCAAGACAACGATTCCACTATTACACATGAATAAATTATGGTAAATAAGCCAAAACTCTAATTATCTTTTAAGTCCCTTATTTCTTAATTCACATATAATCGAGACAAGTTCTCAAAAATTAATTGTATCCCCTAAGCATAGATTATCTTAATACAAAGCATGACCTATCTAATTGAATCACAAGTAATGAAGGAAATTATGCAAACAATTAAAAACTCGCAAAGCGGTGATTGAGTGAATCATAAATTATAAATTAGAGAAAATAAATAATTACCAATTATTCATGCGTAAATAGCTTCCTCATTGCCTTGGTTGTGGAAGAATTAGCTCATCATCATGTTGGAAACACGCTCAAAAAATATTTTTATTGCTCAAATGGTTTACAAATGATGAAAATGGGAGAAATATAATGAAAACCGGGTTTATAACAGTTATATTTGTTACAAACCGAGTCATTCTGAGAGAACGATAAAAACTTCATGTCCTTTATTCTTGTTGATTTAAGACTGTCTCTGAACTACGACCCACGCTAAGCGATCGTTTACGATGTAGCTGAACGACTGTCTGGTGTGCGTCTTATGTTCTTCGTGTTCTTGGTGTAGCAGCAGCAGAAAATAATTCTGTAACTTGATTTTCTCGATCTGTTGATGCTCTGTACCTCTCCCTAACTCTCCATCATCACTCCGTGGTGCACGAGTACCCTTTATATAGCCATAGACACCAAAAAATCTCACTCCAACACTGCCAATGATCCTCCATTACTCGGTCATATTCTCATGCAAGATACGGGAATTTCTTCCCTTTTTTATCTCCTCCACGCTGTTTTCTCTAGCAAGCATGCTTCTACATGTTTATTACTCTTCCCAAATAACATAAAACACGCTGCTACCCACGTAAAATCCCATCGACACGTACAATCCCGTGAACATCTCCTCCCATGCACATATTGCCCTGATTTCTTCTCGCGAGTTATCTAGCCAATTTTAACCAAAACAATCAACCATACCACTCATGTTACGATCAATCAAGCTATCCAGAAGAAACTCGGCCATTGAATCTCTCTAAAAACGACTCCAAAATCTCGAACCCAAAATCTGCCATAGCTTTGTGAGCTTTTCCCGCCAAAACTGGATTTTTGAAATGTTGAAGACGGTGTCCCCCTAACCAAACCGGGAGTGCGAATAGCAGGTACCTAACTGAGGGTGCCCCTTATCCAAACTGAGGGTGCCTTAGTACTTTTCTCCAGGGGTTCAAATAGCACTTTTTGAGCAACTATTTCCACACAAGTGTATTTCTCCAAAAACACCTACACAAACATAAAAACACCGTAATAAGAATAAAAATCAAGCACTAACAATAGAGATATTAAGGACAATTTAGACACAAAAATGTGTCTATCAAGTACCCCCAAACTTATTATTTGCTAGTCTCGAGCAAATCTAATTTAGAAAATAAAATGACTACACTTAGCACGTGCAGCAAGCCGTTAAACCGCTAGGTGGCCCTAGTGGCGGAGTGTTGTCTCCGAAGGGTTTACCAGAGGTGTACCCGAAAAACCTTTACTCCAGACCCTATCTATCTACGCGAGAACCTTGGAAGGCACTAAAGAATCTCCTTGGTTGGCATACTTATTGACTACGGGAGGAAGTACCACGATGCGAAATTCTAATTGATGTACACGAGTTTACACTCAAGCATACTAAAATTCATATAAAGTGATAGAGCTCTACTCAGATAGTTTCTGGACATCATAAACCGGAGTCAACCAATCACATGGATAGATTAAGAAAATGGATGTAGAGAAAAACGTGGATGATGTTGACTAAGGTGAACCTATCCTAATGGACTGAGATATTGGTCTGGACTAATATCAACACACTGGCATATACAAGGGAAACAGTGGTCGATAACCCTAACTCTAGGCCAACTCATCTGGCATATACAAGGGTACCAGTGGTCGACTTTATTGTATTTATTCCGGTTGGTCTAGTGGTCTGGTCTGGTCTGGTCTTTTTTTTTTTTTTGGTATCTCAGTCACTCTATTTCACCCTAGCAATGGTAAAAAAGAAAAAAAGGAAAAGAAGTGATCGGGATTCTTTCGATGTTTTTATCACGAGGATATGGCGAAACTACCATGTTTTCTTTTCTAACACACGAGCTATGTGCTTTTATGATTAGACTCTTCTAGATGTTTCCATCTAATCAGATTGGTTCCTCAACTCCTACAACCTAAATGTTTCCATCCACTTAGATTGGTTAGTGCCGACCTTAATAAACATAAATTTCTAGGCTCTGGAGTTTAATACTGCAACTAAAAGGTTTCTTCCATACCCCCAAACTTAAATCTAACATTGTCCTCAATGTTCTAAAGATGAAATTAAAAACATGAACAAGGAGAAAGCTGTTACCATTTGAAGGAAAAGTGATAAGGAAAGATATTACCATGTCGCATGATATTGGGTTACCTCCCAAGAAGTGCTAAGTTTAATGTCTTGACCAGACAATGGAAGAGATTAGTCATCTCGAAGAATCATATAGCAGCAAACCGGAATAATGCGGGTCATACGGATCAAAAAGTGCTAACCACAAGAAGAGGCGCAATGAGACCGGAAGATATCCAACACACCCTTATCTATTTTTTTGTTTAAGACAACTACATCTAGTTGTGATTCGGGTTCGGAGCTCTATGAAAGGATCTAGATAAAAGTTTTCATCGATGGATTTCCTCAAAGGCGTTATCGTGAAGATCGGGTTCTAGAGTCCGGAAATACTCAATTAAGAACTTAGAAGCACATAACAATAACTGAATAACTGGGGATCCTCTAAGTCAATCAGACTTGACTCACACGGTTGACCATAATAGTGGTCATTCTTTAGCAAATGTGTCGACCCTAATCTCCTAAAGTAATTAGGTTTAGCCTCAAAACTCAATAATTGATACATTCGAAACTTATACGTTCCCACAATTGGTTGAAACATATTTGGTGGGAAAACAAAATCAATCGTGGTATCATAGTCAGGTTAACCACATCAACCATAGGATGGGTTCTTAACAAATCGAACTTCTTTATGGACACAACTAGGTTCGGGAAAAAGTGTATGAAGATAATCTTTTAAAATGGTTGGGGAACATATTTAAAGTCCCAAGTTAGGGACCTTTCTAAGAGTTAAGGCACGTGGAGAATGATAATCACCCCAAACTTAGAGTTTTAGGTGTCTCTAAAAAGACTAGTCACAACTTCCCTAATTTCAAGGTCATCGATTCCGAAAATGGTCAATTGATTCTTCTAAGTCGGGTACATCCTCACTCATCTCTATGAGTTCATTTTCTTTTTCTAAGTCTATTGTTTCTAAATCGCTAGACTCAAAATATACTCGTTCCTCTAAACCATCATTGGCTTCGTAATCAAAAGGAAATACTACATCGTCTAAAACGGGGTATCTCTAGTCAAATCCTCATCCTTTTGAATAGGTGAATAATTATTAAAATTATTTGGATTTGAACTAGAAATATTATCATTATTAAGCTCCATTGGAGTAACAAATTCCTGATCACTATGCCTACTTATTTCAAATTCTTCATCAACATTATCCTCATCATAATCATCATTATAATAATATGAAAATGGTTGAGCCTCATCTAGACAAGTAGTGTTACCAATTTTATCCTCGTCATCTTGATTATGTAAATAACTATCCTCATTTTCGGGGTACTATTGGAAACACTAATATTATCTCGAGCGAGTTACATTACGGGCCTCTAACAAAAGCTTTCGAATCGACTCATATGACTTCCTTATTGTATCGTGACTCGACTCACATGACTTCCTTATTGAATCTAGGAAAGAAATTTCACTCGTTGCATTACTTTCGTCCATAACTAAGTTATTCATTTCTGCGAACTTACGTGTCGACTTAGCTAACTTACGTGTTGACTCTAGTAGAGAGGAATTTTGCTCGTACGACCGGTTGGCATGTGGATAGTAATTGGGATCACCATGGTATGGGCCATAACCTTCAAAAGGTTGGCGTTCCCAACCACTATTCACACTCTGGTCATAAAAAGAGTAATGTCCATATTGTTCAGTTGGATATGCATATTCATTGTGATGGCTATTATAATACCAGTTTGACATCCTAACTGTAAGGGAATTCTACACAAGCACAAACAAGGTTGACTCGACCACAACAAACCTACTGATTTCTAGCAAACAAAAAGCATGATGGATCCACTTAGATTGTTTCTAGACCAGCTTCTAATCCTTCGAAAGGGAATTCGTTACAATCTGAGCAAACCCCTCTGGAATCAATCCGAGTTTAAGTAAGTTGAATAGAGGCGAGGGAAGCTGCGTGGAGCTTTGATACCAAAGGCCTCACCGCATGAAAAGGCAGCGCAGTCACGCATTCAACTTACAGAAACCATCATGAACTTCGAAGTATGCTTAAAGAGTAACCTATATTTTTCGAATGACTTTCCTATTAAGCTCGTTACCCTATCGGTCTCGTTCTAGTTAGTATTTTAAGCTTAGGTTCGCGTTTGGTATCGTTTTCCTAAGGCTGGCAAGAAGAGAACGATGATGAAATCCGAACCCTTATCTTGTATGGCCAGTCCTTGCAGCAGCCGTATTCAAGACCTCAACATATATGCATACAAAATCATCCAGTAAACCCGCTGACAGGGGATTCGCGGGTGTTTAGAATTCTTACCTTCCGTTCTAGACGGGGAATAAACCGTTGAAGTCGACTCGGGCCACTGACTCCTATGTCAGTGTACGAACCCGAGGGGCCGAGACAGTATCGTAACTGTCGTCCTTCCCTGTGCAGTTTATATTTAAATTAACCTTTCCTTAGGGTTTAAAATTAATAATGTCCAATGTTCGATGTCCAAAAATAAAATAAAAAAATAAAAAATGTCCAAAAATAATTACCTAATTATAGTTCTAAAAAAAATAAAAAATAATAACACTATATACAAAATTTTCTTCTTTACTACGTACGGATCTCTCTTTTCTTTCCTATTTTGGCTTTGCTTTTCTTTTCAACACTTTCTCTTTTTATTTCGCTCCACTCCAAATCTGAAAGCAAACAGAAATACCAAAACACGTAAAAAAGAACAAAAATAATAATAAAAAAAACCTAGAAACAAATCTATACACAAGTCCGCGTCGGCGGCGCCAAAAATTGATCGAATTTTATATAGTGGTAAGTAGAGTTGTCGTTCACTCGGACTTGTTGAATCGATTTTAGGATTTAATAAACTAAAATAAAAGAAAAATATATACAAAATATTGTCATAGAATATTAGGAATAACCAAGACACTGATTCCACTATTACACATGAATAAATTATGGTAAATAAGCCAAAACTCTAATTATCTTTTAAGTCCCTTATTTCTTAATTCACATATAATCAGACAAATTCTCAAAAATTAATTGTATCCCCTAAGCATAGATTATCTTAATACAAAGCATAACCTATCTAATTGAATCACAACTAATGAAGGAAATTATGCAGACAATTAAAAACTCTGCAAAAGCAGTGAATGAGTGAATCATAAATTATAAATTAGAGAAAATAAATATTTACCAATTATTCATGCGTAAATAGCTTCCTCATTGCCTTGGTTGTGGGAGAATTAGCTCATCATAATGTTGGAAACACGCTCAAAAATTATTTTTATTGCTCAAAGTGTTTACAAATGATGAAAATTGGAGAAATATAATGAAAACCGGGTTTGTAACAGTTATATTTGTTACAAACCGAGCTGTTACACAGAACGATAAAAGCTTCATGTCACTGTTACTGTTGCTTTAAGACTGTCTCCTGAACTACGACCCACGCTTGGCGTCGTTTACGTTGTAGCTCGAACAGTATCAGTGTGTGTCTTATGTTCTTCGTGTTCTTGGTGCGACGCAGCGGCGAAAATAATTCTCAGTAACTTGATTTTCTCGATCTGTTGATGCTCTGTACCTCTGCCTAACTCTCCATCATCACTCTGTGGTGCACGTGTACAAATCCTAACTATACCACTGTCGCTGGTCTCTCGAATGCATTTAGCGTATGTACTAAGCCTTTAAACCCCTAGGTGTCCCTAGTGGACGAGTTGTAGTCTCGTGAGGGTTTACCAGAGGTGTACCCACAAAACCTTCTCCAACTTCGAGTGTAAAAGAGTCTCAAGCATCCAAGGAGCTATGAGGACATAGAGTTTTGCATGCTAGTAACAGGAAGTTAGAACTACCAAAAGAACGCATTCTCATCCTTAAGTCTTGATGAGAAATAACCATACCATATGAAAGAATTCGAATTCGATTGTGATCATAAGCCTCGACTTCTGCCTCACCATTAGGGTTTTATGATAATTGCACTCAAAAAGACCGCTTTTTTAGTCTCTCATGTGTGCAGCAGGAATAAAGAGAGAAATCCTACACACGTTGAAGGTAAGAAGGATAACCTTCCGAAATAATTTCCGGAGACTCCACAAAAGTGTGGACAAAAAGAATCTTTTCGATGATCTCTAAGAAAGGAAATCAACCATTAGCGAGGATGGGAGTACTTACTTACCTTCTCACCCGATCGGCAATTAATATCACTCTCTCAAGCATTCATAGAAACGTCTTCAATCTTCGGTCTTCAATCGTTGATGATGAACTTTCGAACTTCACAAAAACTTGACGAACATTTTTTTTTTTTTTTTTTTTTTTTTTTTAACTAGACTCGAGAAAATAAACAGCACAATTTTTTTTTATTTTTTTATTTTTTATGAAATGAAAATAACAATAAAAACAATAAAACTTGTATTGCCTTGATTTCATAAATTTCATTACTTCTCATCTTTTTTTTTTTTTTTTTTTTTTTTTTTTTTTTTTTTTTTTTTGCATGTAACCTTGGACTGTCTCAACTTTTCTTCAAATATTCGATGTTGCTCCGCTTGCTGACGATGATGTGTTTCTATGAATCTGTTGATTGAGAGGGAGAGAGTGATGCTAACTGCAAATCGATATTTAGAAGGAGTTTTCATCTTTAAACGTCACCCTTATGATTGACGAAATTAGCACTCAAGAGATCAAAAATAGTCTTTGAAAGTGGTGCGAAGTTGGGTAGCTCACCATTCCTACCGGAATTAACGTACGGTGACACACACTCTAATGACTTTTCTAGAAAGTTGCAAAAATTGAAGTTTGGTGCCTCACTTGATGTAAAATGGGTAGTCTCCACTATGGGTGATCACAATTCTACTACCGAATATCTAAACAAAGACCTAATTCGCCCTCTGGTATGGTTAAATCCAACTTTAACGCTCTAATCAACTATGAAACCCGATTGTGTTCTCCAAGTACTTCCAAGTTCTCGTTATTTCAGTCGACTCTATGTAAACATAGCTAGAAGCATGCTAGTGACTTTAAGATCTCTAAAAGTTGGAGGTTTTTATGCAAGAGTTTTGAATTTTTTTTTTTTTTTTTGAAAAGAAAGACTAAAAACTCTATATGCAAATGCACCCCCAAACCTAAATCAAACATTGTCCTCAATGTGTCAACAGATGATAAAATTTTAAACAGTCACATACCAAGAGAACTATGCTGATAAGAGAAAAGGGAAGAGATTACCGGTATGTCGGCGGGAGCAAGGTTAGAGCTTCATTAGTCAAGGCTAGAATCCAACATTCTCAATGGAGATCATATCGGATTAGCACAATATATGCACAAGAAGACTCAACCGATTCAAGAAAGAAAATTTAACAAGCCCTACTGGATTATATACAATGAAAATTCACCATACACCAACAATCTAAAGAGTTGAGGATCAACCCAAAAGACGATATGCATAAACATCAACAACCTTACACAGATAAAATATGAGAGTGCAAGTAAGGCTGCATATGGTAATGATTTTCCCCCAAACCTAAACTTGTCAACAGATGTGTTCTTGAGCACAAAATCTTGCAATTTTAAAGGTACATCATGCAAAAGGTCTAACTCAAAATGAGTTTTGCTACGAAAAGGCAGATATACACATTCCAACTGTGACTCCTTAAAAGTGTTATACTTTGATGCAAAATAGTCCAAGAGGACTTGGGAAGCACAAAGCTCTAGGCCTAAATTAGGCATTTTCAGAAAAGTTGGTTTTGCAATTTTGTTACAAACTAAAATTAGGTTGGGTGGAAATCTAACAGACTGTGACATGGGCATGATGTTGGGCATGTCTAAGTTGTTCACATGTGTGAGCTCAAGAGTAACAATGACATCACTCACATCAATATCTCCCAAATCATCTACAAGTGCTGTGACATGCTCATGTTCATAAAACATTTCTACAAGCCCTAGTCCATAATCATCATTTTCAGTTTCATGCATAGGAAGATCACAAGAAACTTCACATTGTGACCTAGGCTGAGAATTAGACAAATCATGTTCACTTGCATAAAACAGTTCATCAATCTCCATGTCATAATCATCATTACTCAAAATTTCATTCTCATGCATAAGATAATTGGTGCCAAAACTCTCAAGCATTCCCAAGTCACAACTGGTGGTATAGCATGCTCATTTTTAGGTGAACAATTGCCTGAGACTCAATTCAAACATCACAAGTATGAATATTAGAAGAAGCATCATTCATAGGGTTCACAGAAGAGAAACTTAATGTCTCTGAACCTAAAGATTCCACTACATTTTCAAAGTACACATGCTCTTCATATTCATCATCATCATCATCATAACAAAAATGCATTTCCCTATTTAAAATTGTAGCATTTCTAGTGCACTCATCTACCTCTAGATTAGGTTCATATTCAGTGTCATTTGCATGAGTAGGAATAGAAACACTATTTTCAAAATTTGCTTTATTAGGGACAACAAATATCTTATCATGAGACTCCCTCCATTCTTCCTTTTGTAACTGAATCAAGTTCATCCTTAAGAACAAGTGAAGCTGTTCACTTGAAGGGAAGTCTTCACTAGTGGGTATGCATGCTTCATATGAATGATTAGTACGTGGTTGTGCACAGGGGTCACTAGAGAAGGGATGATCATGCATTGCTTTCGATCGAGTATATCATTGTTTTGTTCTATGAGCTTTTCCATTAATGATGCATACAAGGGGTTGGGGAGTATAAAATTGTTCATCTTCCCTTGTGGTTGGTGATACATGTGTGAAGAATGACTAGGGTATGTGAAGTCAAGGTCAGGGCCCTGAGAAGGCTCATAATATTCCCTAAAATCATCATGGACTGTGGGGAGTTCATACTGTGAGGCATGCCCGTAAGCAAGCTCTCTAATGGATTTGTTCTCATCCCCAGTTGTAGACCAAAATCCTGACATGATCTAGCAACTCAATTTGAACTCAAAAAGAAGCATCTCTTAGCACACATCAAATCATATCAACACAGAGAAGCAAAGGCGATACAAGAAAATGGCACCCAATTTTTAGAATTAAGCCCGCAGGAGTGATTGGTGTTGCTGCAAATGTGCAGCCCAAGTTATGCAAATGCACAGCCCAAAGGTTATGGAAACCCAGTGGTTGTGGGCTTCAGATTTGTGCAGAGCCCAGGTTATGTGTAGAGGAGCAGAGCCCAGTTTATGTGCAAAGCCCAGTGGTTGCGCAGGCTAGTTGTTATGCAAGCCCAGTGCACAGTGGGCTTCAGTTTGGTTTATTGTGGGCTTCAGTTTGGTTTATATGGGCTTCAGTTTCAGTGCAAATGCACAGCCCAGTGGAACTAGGTTCCAGCCCAGTTGGTGTAGGCTTCAGGGTATGTGCAGGGTTTATGCAAAGGTTCTTTGGTGTGCGAGTCTTATGCACGAGAGGGAGGCACAACCCACAAAAATAACACAGCACACAGGTTAAGCACAGGATGGCAGATGCACAAGAAAGACAGAATGCAAGGTGCACAAATTCAATATGTTGCAAGGGTTTGGTGATGCTATAAGCATAAATACTACGACAAGCAACCGGTTAAATTTGAAAAACATGCTTATATCATTCAAAACATTAAAAGTTCATTGAATCAACAAGACAAACATGTTACTCAAGTTCACAGATCATGTGCAAAGGTGCAGGGCATGCAACAGATGAACAGACTATTCGGGGTATGCAACACTGGGGTTAGACAAGCATAGCATCGATTTTAACACTCTTGCAAGGGGTCCGTCAACAACTCGGGTCACACAAGTACAGGCTTCAAAATATCACAGTGGTGATTGCTTGATAGGCTTATGCAAGGTAGCTAGTGCATTATGCTGGCATGGTTCACAGATTCAAGATGCAGCACAAGGTCAAGGTTGAGCACCACTGGCAAGCAGCCACAGGGTCAGGGTTATGCTCAGGGTTGTCCGAATCAACTGGGGTAGTTGATATCAACCAGCCCAGTTGATGTTACACACGGCTTGCAGCAGATTTGGATATCTCAGTTGACCAAGTTGCAGCTTAGGCTCAACAGCGACAGGGGCTGGAGCTAAGCACAGAGCAATGTAAGGTAAGGCACAGAACACACAAGAACAAAGATTTCAGGGTGTGAGCACTACCTAGCACAGGTTTTATCATGCAAAGATGATGTATCATGCACATATTCAGAGGTATTCAGCCAAATTTCAGTGTTTCGTAGATAAGTAACAAGTCTGGCTAAACTTAAATTCACAACTCATGCATCACGGAATCATGTTTGTGCATATCGGGGGTATGCAAGAAGCGGGGTTGAAGATGCCCGAGCTAGGGGTTGCGACTTAAACTCACGGCTTCGGGGGGCTGGAGTAAAGCGCAGGTCTTGATGAATCCAAGGAATCACAAGCCACGAACACGTAAAACACTGAGAGCTATATGCACAGACTAAAGATTATCAGGTGAACAAGGTCTACCATTCAACATATGTTGGTCAAATAACAAGTCATGCATTCATTCAGGGAGTAATGGCTCACTGGTGCATAAACAAAGATGCTCAAGACAATTTCGATTATGCACGAGCATGCACAATTTCATACACAGAGCATGCACAAAGGTGCAGAGCAGATGGCTCAACAAGCTCAGTTGACACGGGTGTCAACAAGGTTTGCACAAGTGATTACGTGGCTGATGTTAACTTGGCTTGCAGCAAATTTGGTTAAACAAATTGTAGCTCAAACTCACAGCTACGGGGCCGGAGCTGAGCACAAAGCTAATGGAAACTAAGGGGAGCAGAGCACACAAGTACAGATTTCAGGTATGGAGCAATACTTGGGAAGATAGCTAGGTTATCATGCACTCAGGGAGTATTGGCTCAAAGGTGAGTTCCAAAAGGTCATCAAACAAGCAAACATGCTATCATTCATTCATTCATTCAAGTAAGCAATATTGAGACACAATACCGCCAGTATAACACTGGGTTTAGGCAAATCCACCGTGGTTTTGCTCCTTTATGTTCTCCTCTTCCTTGGTTTTGCTTCGGTGCTCACGGGTACATGTTTACTCAAGAGAGAGTTTTAGTTCTCAGAAAAGTGCATGCAAAGTCAAAAGTTTCATAGCTGATAGTTGCTACTGATAACTAACAATTAGAATTTCAAGACAAATGAGCTGCTATTTGGACTGATATGGGAAAAGAGTTACAGGTGACACTAAGATGCAAGATGCTATAATTTGTGAAAGCTACAAAATGCAAAAAGAGAAATATGGACTAACTATGCTACCAGGCTACAGGTTGTAATGACCAATAGATTAAACAAACTTCAGAGCAAAACTAAAAACTACAGATTATAGATGCAAATAACTTTTAAAGTAAAGATGCAGTTTACATGAATGCAAGCTAATGCAAGTGAGAGAAATTAACTAAAATGCAATGGTAAAGTTAACAATATGCAATAGAAGATGCAGAGAAAGAGAGCTACAGCTAAGTTACACTAATACAGGGCTAAAAATAACAATGCAAGGAAGATATATACAGGGTTAAGCTAGAATTCAGTGAAGCAAACAATAATCAATACAGCACACGCCAAGTCCCCGGCAACGGCGCCAAAAACTTGGTAGGCTCGGGAATGTGTTTCTCCTACGTGTTAAACCGCAAGTGCACGGTATCTACAATGTAAAACAGGGCAAATACGGGTCGATCCCACAGAAAAATGGTGTGTGCGTAAGTTTGATCTAAGGGCTTTCCTAACTGATTTCTAGAGGTGTAACACAACTGAGGTTGTTTGTCGATACGACTGAGTTGAATTGTGACTCTAAACTAAGGCAGCAAACGGGTTATAACTAATTGGAGAACACCAGGGTATTTGATTCCACCACTTGATCATATGCTAAGGTAATTCCACTAATGTTGCATTCGTGTCTCTTCCCAAGGAAGATTCTAAGGTATGATGTATCAACCAATCTTCCTAATTCCCCCCTAGTATAGAGTGTCTTCTTACAGTACACTCTATCACAAGTTCCTTGGTTAATTAGCTAAACAGCATTCCTATTCTATTAAGCACCTGTCTTCTTCCATGGAAGTTTCTAATGGAGAATTGATTAACCTTTCACTCTAATTCTCCCCTAGTATTGGTTGTCTTCTTACAGTACAGCTAATCACAGGAGAATTGGATTAATTAGCTAACTATACTCCTACTTCTATTAAGTACAGTAATAATAGCAACATCAATATGATTTACTCAACATATTATCTAGGGTTTCAACAACACCCTAGCAATTGAACTTAGAACATAATTAAATGAATTAAAACACAAATTGAACTAAGTTGGTGCTCTGGCTAGCCCAGGCATGCCTTCTAACATACACAGCTCAACATATTTATACATGCAAATACCAAACCCTAATTCTCTTCAAAACAAAAATTAAAAGCAAACCCATTCGCCCATACCCTCTGAATCATTGTCGGCTCTGTTCAATCGGCTCTGGCTCCTTACTTAGGTGTTCTTCCAACTGTGAAACCCTAACCCTAACCTAGTTCTTTCTATCTCTCTCTTAGCTCCTAGGGAAGAAGCTAAGAAAGGGCTAGAGAGCAATTAGGAGGGGATGGCGGAGGCGGCTGTTGTGCTGGTGCGGCTGGTGTCAGGGGAGAAGAAGGTGGTGCGACTCTGCCATTTTTGGTCGGGAGAAGAGGAGAGGGAGAAAAAGGTTTCTCTGAAGGTGTCGGGTGAAGAGAGAAGAAATTAGGTTTGGTTTTGGTTTATGGGAGAATATATAGGTGTCTTCGGTGTGGCGCGGGAGCAGCAATCTTTGATGGGACGGTTGGAGTGAGCGTTGGATCTCGGTGAGATCGATGCGAGGGCCGGTGCGACCGTAGGATGAAAGTGTATCAGATCTAACGGTTCAAATGGTGCGGGCTCGGATCCGTGGGTCGTGGGCCGGGTCTTGGATAGCTTGGGCCCATGTCTTGTAGATGGGTTGCTCCTTGTTGGGTTGCAACTGTTGCGCGCGCGGGCTTTGGCTTTCTGCTCCATAGACGCTTGCCTCCAATTTTCTGCTCTTTTGGCTCCTCAATTTCTCCGAGCTTTATTTACTACCTAAAAACACAAAATTAATTAGTACAAATATTTATTCTTGAAAACAAAGAAAATACAGAATCTGGGATAATATCTGATTTCTGAGCACAAAAGATGAGTTAAATGCCAATAAATAGATGTAGAAATATGCAATATTTGGCACTCATCAGTGTGCGTCTTATGTTCTTCGTGTTCTTGGTGCAGCAAAGACAGAAAATAATTCTCAGAACTTGATTTTCTCGATCTGTTGATGCTCTGTACCTCTGCCTAACTCTCCATCATCACTCTGTGGTGCACGTGTACTCTTTATATAGCCATGGACACCAAAAAATCTCGCTCCAACACTGCCAATGATCCTCAATTACTCGGTCATATTCTCATGCAAGATACGGGAATTTCTTCCCTTTTTTATCTCCTCCACGCTGTTTTTCTCCCGGCAAGCATGCTTCTACACGTTCATTACTCTTCCCAGATAACATAAAACACGCTGCTACCCACGTAAAATCCCATCGACACGTACAATCCCGTGAACATCTCCTCCCATGCACATATTGCCCTGATTTCTTCTCGCGAGTTATCTAGCCAATTTTAACCAAAACAATCAACCATACCACTCATGTTACGATCAATCAAGCTATCCCGAAGAAACTCAGCCATTGAATCTCTCTAAAACAGCTCCAAAATCCGAACCAAAAATCTGCCATAGCCTGTGAGCTTTTCCCGCCAAAACTGGATTTTTGAAATGTTGAAGACGGTGTCCCCCTAACCAAACCGGAGTGCAAATAGCAGTGTGCCTAACCGAGGGTGCCTTTAGTACTTTTCTCCGGGGGTTCAAATAGCACTTTTTGAGCAACTTTTTCCACACAAGTGTATTTCTCCAAAAACACCTACACAAACATAAAAACACCATAATAAGAATAAAAATCAAGCACTAACAATAGAGATATTGAGGACAATTTAGACACAAAAATGTGTCTATCAGTAGCAACCAAATTGCTAAAACGTTCAAACCCCCATTCCACCTGCAACAAATTGAATTGTAGCTCAAACTCATTATTTCCCATTTCAATAGTGCACAACATCCACAACTTACTCATTGCAGCATCTCATATTCAAGCTTCTGCTATTCTCCCAGCTGCTCCATTGCAGCCAACACTTCAAAGCCATCAGCTACTCAATCCCTTGGCGGCAACAGCTCCAGTTCAGCTCAATTGCGCAGCACCACTTCCTGCAATATCTTGCACCCTGTAATTCCACACAAACCCATAACTCAGCTGCTCCCACAAAGTTTCACTCCAATACACCACCAAAACCATCTCAATCGTTGTAATATAACAAGCAAGACAAACCCATTCTCAAACACATGATTCATTCACCATCTCAGTCATCACCAATTTCCTCCATCTGAACTTCAATCTCAGATCCCCTTTTGTGTCACAAACATCAGTGTCAACCCAGCCAGCTTCTGTTCATTCTCAGCAACAGACTCCAACTGCCTTCAATTCAACTTTTCAGTTTCAGGAACCCTAATCTCCATATTCTCCATCAAAGCTCCAATTCCAGCCACAACCCTACCAATTCTTGACCATTCTCACTTGAGCTCTTAGTAATCATCCATTTCCTAACAAATCATCTAAACCAGATTTCCAATGAAATCATATACCCACTTGCAGGACCACCAGTTTCATCTCCCTGCTCAATTACCAGCAACAGAAGCTCAATCAACAACACCGAATCACCATCTTCGTCCTTTTCAACACAACCCAATCTGTATTTACTTCTTGACTTCAGATGTAGCCAAAACCTTCAATTTATCTTCTCTCGGCATCAAAACTGATGTTCAAACCTCATCTGATCCATCCACCATAGACCCATCTTTTGAACAGCAACAATCATCAATATCAAATTCGGATTTAGTTCTTCTTCTCCTTCTTCAATTCAAATCCCATTAAACCACCAGTTCCCATCTGAGCAGCCACCACTACAAAAAACCTGAGCATTGGCAACCATACTGGTTTAGTTGCCTTATACCAGTTTTGAGTTGCCAAAAAAAAAAGGAAACTAACAGTAGTTGCGGGGCTTTAGTTGCCGTATGGGTTGTTTCCAAATGTAAGGGCAACTACTTAAAATTTCTAGTTGCGATGTGCAATTTTAGCAACTCAATTTGTAGTAACCAAATACATTCTTTATTAAATGCAATAGCTTAGACCCACTAGTTTTTGTAGTTGTTAATTAGTTGCCAAACATTGTAACAACAAAATTTTATAGTTGTCAGGTTTTTGCTAAACATTATCACAACTAATCATAATCTTGTTGCCCATTTATTTAGCAATTAATATCGTAGCTGTCAAATATAGTTTCCAAACTGTTCAACAACAAATATTGGTAGTCGTCGGATGGTTCAACAGCTAATATCGGTAGTTGTCATATGGTTTCCAAATCATTTTGCAACTGCCATAATTTCCAAACATCTCATCCAGCTGAGCCACATATCGGTAATTGAGCCAAATTAATTGATAAAACGATTACTCCAATGCAAGAATTAATCGGTCAAACGAATACTCCAATGCAAATGTTTAGGTTCCAATGCATAAATTAACACTAATACAAGATTACTAATTAATTGGTCAAATGATTTCTCCGATACAAACTTTTTAGGTTGTCGTGCAGCAACCGGTTGGGAATATGAATCATTAATGGATTAAAGTAGACAGAAAAATTATCTCAGAATATAATTTTTTATTTACAATTAATAATATATTTATTATTTCAATTACAATAAGCATTTCATGAAAGAAAAATAACCAAAACAAAACCAGAGAGCTGAAAACAATCTGATGGTGCAATGCTGCAACTACTGTCATTGGACAAGATTGGATTCATGTTGATGCGACCTAATATTACTCACACAGGACAAGATTAGATTCCTACTATCATTCAATCTATATTTTAGCTCTGATTTTGAGATCAACTTCTCTTACGGATCTGGTTCCTCCCTCCAAAAAATGATAAACCTGGGTCCTGCATATATAAACAAACAAATGCGATCTAATTAGAATAAGGAAGATAAACCGTACCCTAAATTGGATATACAACATCAAGAACTGAATCAAAAACCAAACAATAAAGCTTGTTATTTTGGTACCTTTTTCGAACATAGTTTTCAAGATCAGATCCATTTGGAGTAAACCTCGCCTGATTAATTCATTTAAACAACAACAAAATTAAGGAAAAATAGAATCCATTTGGTGAAAAAAAAAAAACTATGAAAACTAACAAATTAAAAAAGAAGATGACAACCAAATTCATATTCATACATATTATAAGGATCTTACGGTCAAGTCCAATTAGTGTAGAAACAAACGCCATGAACTAGATCAAATTTTACAAAAGTACCGCTTACATATCAAAGCTTACTCTTGATTTTTTAACTAATCATCAAGAAATACAGATTACAAAGAGAGAAAATACAGACAAGAAGATGCGAGTAGAAGAAACGTTAACCATCATTCACTACACCGAGAAAAAAAACAACGATCAAAGATCTCGCAACATATATTTACCTTTTACTTAACCGAGACATAAATCAATAACACGTATCACCGAAGACTTGAAAAACATCAACAAACTAGTGAACAACTTTTATCAATTAGCCATCAACAAGATCTAATAAACCGGGGTAATGAACATTCGAAGAGAAGATACAAGAGAGGCGTTCCGCATTCGGCTGAGAGAGGGGGAGGGAGAGAGAAAAAGACCAAATAAGAGTTATGGAAAAAAAGTAGGGTTTCTATAAGTTTTACACTGGATTAAGGTAAACTAAACGGATGAGATTAACTTCTAGATTGTTCTTGGTCCATGTGTGTCGGTGTGACCCACTGTTGTATTATATACCACGATGTCACACCCCCAAATGCCTTAGCAATTTTCTGCGAAAGTGTAACCCGGCAGTACAAGTGGTTCTGTGAATAGCTTCACCCAATTTGCACTTCAGCCTTATAAGTCTGCACCTATGCAAACAGCCAACACATCAGGTCAATCAGCGGAAGTCTTTACAGCCTTCTTTCACTTCTCAAAACTCATCAAATGCACCCCATAATACATCCAATTCTTTGCCATACTTTGCTAACAACAAATCAGCCAACCAAGAACACTTAGAACATGACACAATCAACTCTTTTATTGCATCAAAGGGAAGAAATACAAAACTTTCCCACTTGGGGACTTACACAGACTTGTTTTCCTTCAAACCAAGCCTTAGTCTTACAAAAACTCTCCTATTCACTCACATATGCAAACCTCACTCTCACATATGTTCTCTATGCAAGCCTGCCGAATTTTCCCCTCCTTAGGACTATTTATACAAGAGCTTTACTTGGCCAAACGTGCATAACCGTTACACACGCATGGAATGACCATCTCGTCCCATAAAGCGGTTCGCTAACCGCCAATAATCGTGCTCGCGGCAGTTCTTCTCCAACTCGCACCAATCATCCCACACCTGTTCCTTAGCAGTTAGAACTCTTCTACCACGTTTATAAACTCCTTTATAACCTCTCCTCTTCATCACGCATCATTGGCATGCTTGTGAAGCTTGTAATCGACTTGCAACCGTCACTTGAGACCTATTGCGCCATCCGATTTGGCACACTTTGGATTACGCCTTGCGCCAATGTTCAGCCCTCCTGCCCCGCACGCTTATCATCCTAAACTCATGCACGGACATTCCTTAAGCTTCAAACATTGATGCTAGCTCCTTAAGCTCACTCTAGTTGCTCATGCGTCATATGTGCTTCACTTTGCCAATTAGCTTGACAACAAAGAATGCAACTCTTGCATTGCTAGCTTGTTTGCATTATTCAAGCTTTGGCCAACCTTGAATATATGCCATAGACCATCCCTTAGTCTATTCTTCATTCTTGCATCCTCCTTGAGCTTGGGCTAGCTCAATTCCATGGATATGCATTGATGCCAACATCGCATGTTGCATCTGTCACTTTGGCCATCTCTTGCCTTTCCTCAATGAAGCTTCATTGTGTCGGCCAATAAGCTTCATCACTTAGCCAAATATGTTTACAATGTAATGCTGCACTTGCATTACATTGGCCCTGTGGGTTTATGCCATTCTTGACGCTTGCCAATCTATACCGTAATACCGCTATTATGGCTTGCGTTGCGCTATTATAGCTTACGTTGCGCTATTATGGCTTCGCATTGCACCATTCCAAATGGGCCACAAACTTGGCCTCGCAACTCTGTAACGCATGATCATTGTGCGTCACTTGCAGCACTGTAATAGACCTCCCCCACCTAATCCGTTCAACGCCCTCGTTGAACGCGACTCAAGATAGACAACATACTTGTCTTTGCTTCACTTGCTATCTTTAACCTTCTCGAGAAAATCGGTAACTACTTTTGGCTAACCCTTGCCAATGGTCCCCTCCGATTGCATCCGCATCACTTAGCTTTATTGCTTTGCCATTGATCTCATGTCTTTGAGCCACATCTCGGCGTTGTGCACTACGCTTATGCTGCTACTCAAATTATGCATCAATACCCAAATGCAAATCTGAAATTCTTCTTAGCCAATTCCCTTTAGCTTGAATTTCGCCTTGAATCATTTGCGCCTAAGTGTACTCACTAAATGATTCCTCTCCTACTGATCACCATGATCATAGCCATCGTTTTGCGCTTTCCGACTTTGCCTTATTATCATACTCAACATGATAAGGACTTATAAACGACTTGGCCTCGTTTTCAATCAATTTTGTTGGCAACCCGCCTTTGAACTGTTGTTCTCCGCGATCCTCATCAAGCACGTCACAAAGTAAACGGGGTTTTCTTTACATTAGACACCCGCATCCAATACTTCATGCCTCGCCAAACTCTACTTATGCAAACATCATTCAAGAACTCATTTCTTCGAATGCGGCCACCAAGTATAAACTCTATACTTATGCCATCTTGCATACCCGTACTAAAATGGTGAGTTTTCTTTGCTCAACTTCCATGCAGCAAAACTATTGAGTTGCACAGCCCATTTAAAACTGTGACTAACTATCTCTTGGACATAACATTAGCTAACCCTCTAGCTGTCCATATGCTATGCTTCCAAAGCCAATATGTCTCCAAATACTTCTTTGAACTGCATTGCTAATTGCCTGGAAAGTGTGTCTTTCTCTAAGGCCATGAGTTCTCCCCAACTCACGCTGGCTGACGAAGTGATTTCTAACTTGCTGTATTGCTTGCACTGTCGCCGCCCATCTGCCATCGTGCCATTTTGCAATCTCCCAAACAGCAACATCACTTCTACATCAACTAGGACCTCTGTCCTATGCTTTGCTTATTAGCTTTCAACTTGTCTTGTCATTGCATACGTTAGGCTAAGTATGCTACTTTGCAAAGATCTCCCCATGAACTAGCTTTACATCGTAAATAAAGAGGCAAAACTTTATAAACGAAAACACCCTCGTTCATTCTGCTCTTACATGACAATACCATGTACCATTACATGATTGATTCACTTGATCACTTTTGAAAGCTAAAACTTCATTAACAAAGCAACTTGCTTACACCAAAGCAAAGTATATACAAACTTGAAGACTCAAATAAAAGTCTGTACAACCAAACTCTACACACAGAGTTTGCAACATAAACAACTCAAGCTACATAAAACAAGGCCAAAAACACTCCTGTTTTGGCATTCAAAGTGTTGTCAATGGAGACAGCAACACTTTACTTGTTTTTAGCTTAGTTTCTCTTGTCGAAGTTAGCGACCACTTCGCTACGAGGTCTTTTCCTTGAACCTTCACTTCGGCCTTCGCGAGTCTTGCTAGAATGATTCCCATAATCATCCCCAACTGATACATTGAGTTGCGCCTTGAGTGGACAGCTTCTAGCGAAGTGTAAACCTTTGCAAATGAAACATCCCCTATACTTCCGGGATGAAGGGAGCAGTTCCTCTTCCTTAGGTTCATGCTTGCGCTTACTGCCAACAGATTTTTCCTTTCCTTTGGCTTTTCCTTCGCAGCTTTGCACATCTTCAGTCGTTGTGCTATTGGCAAGCTCTCTTACCGTCTCGCATAGCCATCCGGATACTCGACTTTGCGCTTCTTAAGTTCAAGCAATCACACTTGAACTTGCGCCAGCCAGAAATTGGAACATCTGATCTTCGTCACTCATGCCACACGTCTCTTGCACCAATGCAAAGAAGTTTTCAACATAGGCCTCGTGGTGTACCCGTCATTTTTAGCTGCGTAAACTTTCTCTTGCATACCAAGCATCATTGCTTGGCCGTAACCGACATCTCCGGTCCATCTTTCATGTCATTCCATGACATAGGATTGGCATAACCAGCACTTCATCTTCTTGCAGCATGGTTCTCCACCAAACCTTTGCATCACCACCAAGGTAATTGCCTCGCGAGAGTTACTTTTTGTCCTTCCCGGTTCCATTCGCCTCAAAGTATGCCTCAACGTCATACAAGAAATTCTCAATTTCTCTAGCATCTCTGGAACCTGCGTAAATTCTTGGCTCGGAGACTCGATTAGAGCTTTCTCCATACACATTTGCCCCTACAAACATGCCGTTACTGATTAACCCGCGAATGCTTGCCACTTCCTCTGACATTTGCTTCGCATGGCTTGTTAGTATGGTCTTTATGTCACTGAATTGCACCTTCAATTGGTCACTCAAAGACATTGGTTTCGCAATTCAAAAGGGTTGCATCGACACCTTGTCTTCTACAAGACTTACCCCGCCATCGAATTCTTTAAACCAATCTGACGTTCTTCCTTCAAGTAGGTCTAGCCTGCCTTTATCTTCAGAAGCAAGAGGATTTTCAATGCCATCTGCACTGAAGTCAATGGTTAAATCGCCAAGATCACCATACTCCTCAAGTTGATCAAACGAACCCGGTAGTTCTTCGTCAATCATCATGCCATTAGAACTCATTTCTAATGCAAACTCTGAAAATAACTCGCCACTTACTTGCTCACAGGAAAATAGCTTTAGAGAGAAAGAAGTACTAGTGTATTATCCAACAAATACACTCGAACTGTGCACCAAACACGGCTCTGATACCCGAATTGTCACACCCCCAAATGCCTTAGCAATTTTCTGCGAAAGTGTAACCCGGCACGACAAGTGGTTTGTGAATAGCTTCACCCAATTTGCACTTCAGCCTTATAAGTCTGCACCTATGCAAACAGCCAACACATCAGGTCAATCAGCGGAAGTCTTTACAGCCTTCTTTCACTTCTCAAAACTCATCAAATGCACCCCATAATACATTCAATTCTTTGCCATACTTTGCTAACAACAAATCAGCCAACCAAGAACACTTAGAACATGACACAATCAACTCTTTTATTGCATCAAAGGGAAGAAATACAAAACTTGCCAACTTGGGGACTTACACAGACTTGTTTTCCTTCAAACCAAGCCTTAGTCTTACAAAAACTCTCCTATTCACTCACATATGCAAACCTCACTCTCACATATGTTCTCTATGCAAGCCTCGCCGAATTTTCCCCCTCCTTAGGACTATTTATACAGCAGCTTTACTTGGCCAAACGTGCATAATCGTTACACACGCATGGAACAGCCATCTGTCCCATAAAGCGCTTCGCTAACCGCCAATAATGTGCTAATCGGCCGTTCTTCTCCAACTCGCACCAATCATCCCACACCTGTTCCTTAGCAGTTAGAACTCTTCTACCACGTTTATAAACTCCTTTATAACCGCTCCTCTTCATCACGCATCATTGGCATGCTTGTGAAGCTTGTAACTGACTTGCAACCGTCACTTGAGACCTATTGCGCCATCTGATTTGGCACACTGGATTCTGCCTTGCGCCAATGTTCAGCCCTCCTGGCCCTGCACGCTTATCATCCTAAACTCATGCACGGACATTCCTTAAGCTTCAAACATTGATGCTAGCTCCTTAAGCTCACTCTAGTTGCTCATGCGTCATATGTGCTTCACTTTGCCAATTAGCTTGACAACAGCAATGCAACTCTTGCATTGCTAGCTTGTTTGCATTATTCAAGCTTTGGCCAACCTTGAATATATGCCATAGACCATCCCTTAGTCTATTCTTCATTCTTGCATCCTCCTTGAGCTTGGGCTAGCTCAATTCCATGGATATGCATTGATGCCAACATCGCATGTTGCATCTGTCACTTTGGCCATCTCTTGCCTTTCCTCAATGAAGCTTCATTGTGTCGGCCAATAAGCTTCATCACTTAGCCAAATATGTTTACAATGTAATGCTGCACTTGCATTACATTGGCCCTGTGGGTTTATGCCATTCTTGACGCTTGCCAATCTATACCGTAATACCGCTATTATGGCTTGCGTTGCGCTATTATAGCTTACGTTGCGCTATTATGGCTTCGCATTGCACCATTACAGCGGGCCACAAACTTGGCCTGCAACTCTGTAACGCATGATCATTGTGCGTCACTTGCAGCACTGTAATACACGACCACATAACTATTAATCGTTCCTTTTCGTAATTGTGCCCCGTTCATAAGATAGCGCTTCTTTTTTCGTAACAAAGATGCAAGTGTATACGAATTTTGACGTTAAAAAATGACCATTTAAAAAGAATGGTCCACTGATGTTTTGGTAGCATATAAAATGTACAAGTCTTTTTCTAAAAAATGATAAAGGATTCTTCTAATAAAATAGATAAAGGCCCCTTTGTGCAATGGTAGTTGTTTATTCATTTCGGTTTACGGACAGGGGCGGAGCCACGTGGAGAGGAGGGGTGCAATTGTGAGCTGCCAAGCCTAATTTGAATTAATATATCCAAGTTTTAGTCATTTTAATCCTTTTTCACCCCCTAAAATGTGTGTTGATTGGCAACTTGCCCACCCAATTCTCGAATCCTGGCTCCGCCCCTGTTTACGGATATTACTCGTTGGTAATACAATAGGTTGAGCCGTTGAGGTCTATCGACCTTAGTCAGTTTCACCTGATCTTATCCAATCTTACTCCATCTCGCTTAATTTTTTATGTGGACTTTGTATGTTTTTATGGTCATCTTTCGATTCAAACTGAATTTCCACCGGCATTATTTAATTTCAATTTTTATCAATTATCTTACTCGATATTTGTCGGCCTTACTCAATTTATCTGTGATTTTATAGGTTTCCCTAATTATCGTCAATTTAACTTGATATCCATCGATCTTAATCAATTTCAATCTTTTATCTATCCATTATACCCGATAGAGATCTACGTCACTCAATTTATCATGGATTTCATTAGTTTGTATGCTTATTTATCAAGTTAAAGCGAATTATCATTTAATTTCACTTGTTATCAGTTAATATTACTGAATGTTGGCCGACCTCACTCAATTTCTCTCATATTTCATCGGTTTCTTTAGTTATCCGTTATTTTTAACCGAATTTATATCGATCTTAGTTAAATTAACATGTTATCTATCAACATTATTTAATACCGCTCGACCTCATTGGATTTTTCATAGACTTCATGGGTTTATATGGTCACCAATTAATTCAAACCGAGTTTTCATCGACTTCACTTAATTACACTTGTTACTCGTCAATCATATCCAATATGGGTCGACCTCACTCAATTTCACTCGAATTCTGTCGGTTTATCTAGTTACCCATTATATTAACCGAATGTCATTCAAAATGCAATTTCACTCGTTATCTATCAATCTTATCCAACATCGCTCGTTTTCTCCTGAATTCCACGGGTTTATATGGTTACCTATCCAGTCAAACCGAATTTCTTTCCAACCTACTTACTTTCGCTTGCTATTATTCAATCTTATCCAATATCGGCTTCTTCTCTCGGATTCCGTCGACTTCACAGTTATCTATCATCTTAATTGAATGTCTATCGACCTTAGGCAATTTCATCCGCTATATAAATTTTACCAAACATCGCTCGATATCACTAGATTTATCTTGGATTCCATAGTTTTATATGGTTAACTATCAATTCAGATTGAAATTCCACCAAGTTCACATAATTTTGCTTATTTTAGTCAGTCTTACCTAATGTCGGTCGTCCTCGCTAATTCTCTCTCGGATTCTATCGATTTATAAAGTTTTCTATCATTTTAACCTAGTATTTGTAGGTAAAAACATTTTACTGGTTAAAGAGTAAAATGATGGTGTAGACAGATACTAGATGAAGAAAATTGTCTAAATCCTTAAAAAAATATAGTACTTCCGAGAGTACTTTGAGTTCGAGAGACCAATCTGTAAAACTCTTGTCTTAACTAACAAATGGTCATTCCAAATTCACGTGATTTCAAAAGACGAATGATCTTGGAATCGGCTTAGTTAGATGCCCAAGCATGTCCAGTGAGATCGCACAAATTTAAAATTGATGAATCTTTCTTAGAACCAATTGAGAAATTTTTGTAGTATATCTATTGTAATCCAACAAATTATAGAATTGATGAGTGAAAGGTTCATGTTAGGTAGTGGGGAATTCATCAATTTGTTTTGGTCGTTTTTGTTCTGATTTTTGGTAGTAATGAATTTTTTTCTGATTAGCTTAAGGAAGGTTATTTTGTGGTGTAGATTCGGTTTGTGTATTTTTCAGTTATTTAAACAAGTAATAGGAGAAGTTGGATTCAATAATGACCATGATTAGCTGTGTAATTGGAGAAGTTGGTTCTTTATCTATAAACCACGTATCAACCCTCGCGACTTCGACATCATCGACACAATTATGCTCAACTGAAGCAACGTTAAGGAGGCGTTTAGTACAAGTAGGTGTGAGCGGTGTGTTTGCGGTGCCCGATTATTTTAATCTAACATTGCTTGATGATCTTAACTTTTATGCCTATGTGAGGACTACCGGTTAAATGTGAGGAAAAGCTGGTGGAAGCGATTGAGTGTTTCATTGAGATTGTAGTTCACAAGGATGATACAAGCAAAGAGTTGCTGGAATGGGGTTCAAGGGTTTCTTCTACAAACGTTTGTCCACCACATCCTCGGTAAACACGTTATGAGCCTACAACTGATGCCATTAAGAAGTCAAATTAATTTTATAAATAATCGAGTCTAGAAAAATAAGTAGTCAAATTGGACTTCATGCCATCTTACTATAATAAAGAAAAGGCCCCCTTTTGGGTGGTTTTGGTGTAGCATTTGCGGAATGTCTAAACCGACCCTCAAATAATTATGGCATGCAAAGGTACGAACTGTATTACCAGCGAAGGTTACATTTGTAAAAATAGGCAACGACAGGATCCGGTCGAACCTCATTGAATCCAATTTCGCACATTACTTTTTTCTTTCCCCTCTTTCGAACTTCTCTTCTTCCTTCTTGTTTTTCTCCGTAGAATGTAATGGAAACCCAAACCTAAATTCTGAAAGAGGCGATAGTGAGAAAAATGGTGATTCGTGACCAAAGAATCTCCAACAATTTTTTCTTATAACCCTCTTTATTCTCTGCGATTTGAAAAAACCCTATATGGCGATTTCAAATTTTTTTAAAT
The DNA here is from genome assembly GCA_023531295.1 of Papaver armeniacum. Classification (NCBI taxonomy): domain Eukaryota; kingdom Viridiplantae; phylum Streptophyta; class Magnoliopsida; order Ranunculales; family Papaveraceae; genus Papaver; species Papaver armeniacum. The sequence continues at coordinate 37,091 of JAJJWW010016659.1, forward strand.
TTTGAGTTTTTTCGAAAAACAAGGTGAAGTGAGACACATGAATATTGATTCAAAACTCAATACGCTTCTGATTTGTTAAGGTATGATTTTGATTATGATTCCCCAATTTATTTTTTTAATTGCAAGTGAAATTAGGGCTTAGGGTTTCATATGATTTTTCTAATTTGATAGTCCAATCAGAAACAAGCATCAATTTCTCGCTTGAGACTAATTTGATTAGTCTGTTTTTTAATACCTCCGGGTGCGCGTATGTTAGTTGCTATAGACACTCAAATACTTGGCTTTTCTTGGTCATGCCTTCACAGTAGATAGAAGACCTTGAAATTTCTAAACAAGAAGCTATTTCATTTCTTATTCCCTTCGTATATTTGCTGCACCAACACGAATTATGCAACTGTTTTTGTCTGCCTTATTAGTTGTAAATAATTGTGGATATGCGCTTCTATAAGCATATCGGGCATACGTAAATCGACTATGAAAATGCAAATTTAGTATTAGAATTGAGTTGACATCTATTCATTAATGTGTTTTATCATAAATATTGATGATGCATTTCATGTATACCCCGTGAGTAATTATTGCATTTTATGCAGGTTACTCTAAAACTCAGTCACTTTCAAACGATCTCTAACAATTGTTAGGGAGGACGATTCAGATTTAGCAACTCGCACTACCGGCTTCGGCAAAGAACATGAGTTTGGAGACATAACTTGACATCCTTATCAACGTAGGGCACTTTATCGACTTGATGACTTCATGATTTCCATTCTACATTGACACCAGCCTTTGACAAAGTGATAAGAGTTTCGTGTATATATTGGGACTTGATTTTACAAGGATTTTATTTGAACTTTTTTTTTCTTCTCGATATAATATTATATGACAAAGTTGTCTACATATATGGAAAACTCTGTCATAAATTTCCACTTAAAGTTGCCTATTTGTGTTAGCTGAATTAGTTTTTTTTTGTTGTTTTCTCGCAAAATATGGATGAGACTCATGAAATTAAAAAGAACTAAAAATGCGGCAAAGTTGAAAAAACTACAATTGCATCAAAAAATATGCGAAATGCAAGGCAAAATCTAAGTCACCATTCCAATATCGATATCCTAGATGATTAAATCGGTTATACTAAGGATTTCATATTATTATTAGTAGTGGTGCTTCTGGTTACATATACGCAATCTGAATCTGAAATATTCTTAGTCTTGGTGTTAAGTTTCAATTCTTACGATTATGAATGAGCTGTTGAAAATACCAATTTGAATTCATTACCCAAGTCATTCATGGTTGTGCTGATTAATTTAACTTCCTAACCTTGCATCCTCCGGTATTAAAACAGAAGATAAATGGAAGGCGAAGTTCGTCTGCAGTCCTAGAATCGATGAGCTAGCTCGACTACGTGCGGAACATGAGAATGAACAAACAACGGCAAAGAGAGGTTCGATTGCTCAACAATCGTACCTTAGTAAGTGCAAAACGGGATTTAATGCCCAAGGAGGAAAAAGATGCGCTACTTGAACAACGGAGGAATGCTTATCGTTTGCGGGCACTTAAACGTAGGCGGGGAAATAAAGATGGAGATAAAGCGAAAACAAGTAGTGGTGAGGCGACCGTATATTTTGATACTTATGTTGCAGATGTTTTTATGTATTCAACTTACGAGAACGGTTATGCTTTTATATATTCGACTTAACAAAAATATTTATGCTTTTATGCAGCACATGAACTAATTCTCGCCGCAAATCGGTTTATCCTCGCCGAAGCCCTAGGTTCCTTGACCAAAATCAGAACGAGGGAGCGGTTGGTGCCGAAAATGAAGCAAACAAGAAACTTGAAACGGTCACGAAGCAAAGAGAAACTCAATTAAAGGAGCGTCGTATCAGGTACATCGCAAGAAGAAATTCACTAATGAAGTCGAAAAGGAAAAAATTCGTGAATACAAACGCATTGCTTATTTGAAACGAGGAAGTGCAACCGCAAGTGAAGGCGGTAGTGACCGGGTTGCGGTAATGAATAGTGGTAAGGAACACATTTATATAATTTTGCTGAAAATTGAAAATTTGTTTAACCAAATATAACTTGGATGTTGTTTTTCTTTATACCATCTTCCACCAACTATCATGGACACAAGGTTGAGAAAGATAATATCTAGGTCACTGAGTATATGTTTAGTTTGTAATTTATTAAATGCGGTTGTGAGACAAAACAAATTGAAAACTTCTAGGTCATGATTTTCACAAGTTGATCAAGGTAGGTTCTAGATATACCCTTATGCAGTGAAATTTCATATGTTTACATAGTCATACTTAGGTATAAGTGGCAATGAAGGACAATACGAAGTACGAATCGAGAATCACTTACTGTTGTCATTAAATTGACTTACTATCTTATATTGTTACATAAAAGACTTATGGTGTCGTGTTTTTCTTATATTTCAATCTCGGATACCGGAAGGCATTGGTACGATAAAGTGAAAGAAGTAAGAAACGTCCACTTGAAGTGGATGAATTCTGGAGCATCATGCTAAAGACGGGGAGAAAAGAATTAGAATTGAAAGCAAAAATGTACGAATGTCAGGAAGAAGTCCACTAACTGAAAAGGAAAGAGAGTTGATCCTTGAAAAAGGACACACACCTTATCAAATCAATAGAACAAAAGTAGGTTATGCAACTAATAATGAGTGCAGAGCGGGAACAAGTAATGGTAATTCTCCTCCCTACTACTATGTTTTTCTGATTGGTGGTGTTTGATATTTGGTTTGCAATTTTTTTTTTTAAGTGAGTATAATATGTGAAAGTGCCTCTTTGTAGAGTGGTGTCTAATTTTGTAAATGCTCTTTGTCTTTGTCTAATATTTTTGTTGGTCCCAACTTTTGTAGCAATGGTGGGCTCTCACGCCTCGACTTAAACCTTCATATAAGTCCTCAACTCACGCACCACTTTCAAACACAACCTGAAATGTGTAAGTGGTTTATCACCATGTACTAATTATTTTTTTTAATACTACCATACTACTCTGTTAATGGAAAATGTACTGAAAATCAACTCTTTCCAAGCCATGGAGGGGTGGTCTGCCACCTCCTATAACACTTTAGAGAACCCCCTGCACTATTCGAACCAGATCAAGAACGAGCACATACACAAAATGCGATACGTAATAATTAATTTTTTAAATGCCCTTTGTGCTTTCTAATTTTTTGTTTTCCATCCGTTAAAGAATGGCGGGCACTCGCTACTGGCGACTTGAACCTTCATAGAAGTCTAAAACTCACGCAACACTTTCAAACACAACTTTGAAATGTGTAAGTGGTTCATCACCATGTACCGATTTTTTTAATACTACCAAACTACTCTGTAAATGGAAAATGTCTTTGAAAATCCACTTTTTCCAAAGAATGGAGGGTGGTCTCGCCACCTCCTATAACACTTCTCGAGATCCCGCACCATCCGAAAAAAAATCAAGAAGGAATACATACACAAAAGGCAATCCGTAAGATCTCTTTTCATAACCACAAGCCTTTGAATTCCTTAATGGTTCTGATTTTGCTACCTTTAATGGGTTTGACATTTCCTTGGTTTTAATTTCGACATCATGATTCTATAGGCATGGAGAGTGATCGGGTCCCAGTTCTGAAGACCACAACTCAAGTTTATAGGGAGATTAATCCAACTGTTCAATCTGTATTTTCAACTCTAAGGTCTTCTCTTTCTCAGACTACGACAGTCGTATGCCGGATCCAGAATGGTCGGGTAGATTTCTTTGTAAGTCAACTTTAACTATACTAACTCAAATGTAAACTATATTGTATAAGTCAACAAGTGTTAAATGCTCTCTTTGTTTTAATAAATGATGATTCCTCGAAATTCAGCCCGGAACTATTCATGCCATTGATGGAACTGGGGAGGAAATGGAAACACAGATTACAACTAACACGGAGACCAGTAAGGTATTATATACAGATTCCAGTGGAAGAGATTTCACAAAAAATGTATGTCTCTTATATTGCATATACAACTAGCATCTGCAAACACACCCTCAATGAGTTTGATTTTAACCTGCGTTGTTAAAACTACACTTTCAATCTCTTGACGAAGTTTAGTGACTGTAAATAAAAAACAGCTCATCCTTGAACGGAGCTGCAGTCCCGAAATTATTGAGCAAGTTCAGCGCCAAGATGAGGACGCCGAGGCATCCCGAAAAAGAAAAGGAAAGTCGATTGCACTTTATCAGGTATGTGTATATATCTGTTACATCATTTAGAGATTTTCTGAAAAAACAACCTAGACATAAGTTATGGTTACTGATAGAAACCACAAGCATCAAAACAGAGGTATTCCTGTGATCTAAGCATTCTCTATTACCTTCATCCCCAGTAGTTATGTGGCCAGATCCGTAGGGATTTGACTTTCTATCGTTAACACGTTTCTGCAATTAGTATTACTATATATCTATATTCTCTATTCCTGTGAACTATTTTCCCATCATAAGCATGCACATGGCCAGCACACATGATAACATGTATCATTATATATCTATATTTTCAATAGCAATAGATGCAGCTCTGTTTTTTAATGAGAAGTTTGTAGTAGTGTATTATATGTTTATGTACAAATTCCTCTTTTGAGATACCAAAATAGGTGTTCAATCTCTTTTAGTTTTAGGATTATTAAGTAAAAATGGATGTGAATTTAGACTTATGTTCAACAAAAATATTTGGTAAACAGAAACGGCACCGACCCAACAACAATGTTCCTGGAACAAAAGAGGCAGGAGCCGTAGTTATTAGTGCCGCTGTAGAGAGAACCAATCATGACTCGACAGATGATAGCAGCTCCGATGATGGGAAAACTGCTGCAGAAACTGCCCCGCGTCAAGTAAGTGTACCACGTCGCGGAGAAAGCAGTCATGCTGCCCAATTACCGTTGCGCAGAAGTCCAAGGTTCTGTCAACATCCTCAACATAGAGAAGCACCACATATACAGGATATAATCGGTATAGTCGTATCTTTCTTACATCGCTATGTACGTATATTTCGCCTTAGAATATATCCATCGATGTTCATAGTTTTTTTGTGATGATCTAATGGTTATTTTCACCTACTCAATTTATGTAGCAACAGATGACAATCTTACATTGAATCTACGTAGAAGTCCTCGACTTATGGCGCATGCTCAATCTCAAGAATCTCAACATACACAAAATGCAGCATGTAAGATTTTTTTACTTCTCTGAAGTGCAATAGTTAAATTATTTGAAAGGTATTTGGTTTCTTTGGACGCTAAATACATATAGATGTTAAGCTCTCTCGGTTTATTTTCAGCAAATCCACAAGGAAGTCGGATTGGAAGACAGGTAGGTCGTCCACGTCGAAGTATTATGGGAAGATCTTCTTTCCATAATTGTGCAAGAGGACTTACTTACCAAGTTGGATTTGTAAAGTACCGTTTGCCACCATCAGAAACATGTCCAAAATGTCATGCAGAGCTTTTCTATCGTGAATCAGAGTATTTTTGTTGTGGTAAGGGAAAAATATCTTTACCATTTATTGAGCCACCTATAGAACTTCTAGAGTTGTTTGATGACCAGGGACCAAGAGGAAAAGATTTTAGGATCAACATTAGATCTTATAACCGTTGTTTTTCGCTTACTTCGATGGGGGTCTACTTTGATAGTGATCTTGCCGATGGCACCGAAGGAGTTTATACATTCCGCATTCAAGGCCAACTTTACCATAGGATAGGTAGCCTTTTACCTCTAGATAGAGCAGCTCGACCGCGATATATACAAATATATTTTTATGACACAGATCATGAGATTAAGTGGAGGATGAAGGAAGGTAATGATGTGTTGGATAGGAATGTATTGAAGCTGTTAAGGGAAATATTGAATAGACACAATAGCTTTGTCCATGTTTTTCGTCAAGGTTCGGAACGAGAAGATCTTTTGGATTGCCAGCTGATTATTAAAGAGCAACCTAAAGATCAGTTGCAGTACACTCTTCCAACTGCTTCTCAGGTTGCGGCTATTGTGCCGATAGGTGATGAAAGTTACACACATACTGAACGTGAAATAGTAGTGCGGATAACGGTGGGAATCTCTTGCAAGTCTTTGAGACAGTGGTAATTACGATCCTATGCAAAAGATCCACTTTTACTCCCTTATGGAAGCTACGGGTGGGACATAAACAAAGAAAGATGCAAACGGAAGAAAGATGTCAATCCGTGGATATTATTCGTACATTTTGCGGTGTATTAATTCAGTCTTTAATTAAGAAAGCTTTTGAATTCATGTTTTTCCTGAATTATGACAAATCGTTCGGTATACCCTGCATGATATCTATATACATCCAAAGCCATGAACTCACATTTTTAATCAATTTTTTGGGTGTTTTTATATCTTTTTAATTGTTGGACAGATCCGAAACAATCATGATTCACTTTTTCTTCGAGGTGGGCGATTGTTGCAACAGTACGTTGTGGATAATTGGGTTAAAATTGACTCTGCCAGACTCAGATGGGTTACAGGTCATCAGAAGGAAATAAGGGCGGAAATCTACGAAGGCTTACAAGATGCACAAAGAGCTGGCGAAACCAGCGTAGGTAAGTTACAAATAAAATACATATGTGCATTATGTTTTTTTTTCCTAACTCAAAGCTCTATAATCCACTTTAGTTTTAAAAAAAAAAAAAGCAAAACACTTGGTATGGTTCTATTTTTATATCCCAAGTACATCAAACATGCATGAATTCTTGATACGTTTTTTTGTGTCAATAGATTTAACTAGGCAAGAAGATAGTACTACCTTCATCATACATTGGTGGGCCACGTGATATGTACCAGCGATACCAAGATGCGATGGCATTAGTACAAAAATATGGGAAGCCTGATATATTTCTTACAATGACTTGCAATCCACTCTGGCCCGAGATTGTAGCTAATTTACGTCCCGGTCAATCTGTATCGATAGACTCGATTTAACAACTAGAGTATTCCGTGCTAAATTTGAAGAGTTGAAAGAGGATATATTTAACAAGAATGTACTAGGAAGAGTAGCTGCTCATGTTCACGTGATTGAGTTTCAGAAAAGAGGTCTACCTCATGTCCATATGTTGATCATATTGGAAAAAGAAGACAAGTTACAAGGTCCTGATGATTATGATCGTATAGTTAGAAGTAAATCACGATAAGAAGAAAGAGCCCGAATTATATAAGTGTGTGAAAAAATGGATGATTCATGGTCCATGTGGCAGCAAGTGCATGAGGGAAGGGAAGTGCAAGAGAGGGTTTCCGAAACAATTTTCTGAATGTACCGTGCAAGGCAAAGATGCTTACCCAGTCTACCAGAGGAGAGATGATGGAAATACTATACAAATGAGTAAGAACTTCATAGCGGACAATAGATTTGTGGTGCCTTACAATCCTTGGCTTCTTCAGAAATATGATTGCCACATCAATGTAGAAGTTTGTTCCACTGTCCAAAGTGTGAAGTATCTTTACAAGTACGTCTACAAGGGCCTGGGATTGTATTTCCTTCCGAGTGCAACCAGTACAGCCAGAATCCGAGAATAACGAGGTAACACGCTATATCAATGCAAGATGGGTGTGTGCTCAAGAGGCAATGTGGAGGATATACAGGTTTGCGATGAATAAGATGTGTCCAGCAGTTCAACGATTGCACTTGCATCTTCCCAAACAAAATAGTGTCATGTTATATGAGCATCAAACAATCGATGAGGTCTTAGCAAATGAAAATAATTCCAAAACGATGTTGACGGAGTATTTTGTTACAAATGCATGTGATCCTATGGCTAGGCGGTGGTTGTATCGGGAGTTTCCTGAACACTACACATGGGACAAAGCAATTAAGAAATGGCATAGAAGAAGAACAAAACAGAGGGTGATTGGTAGAGTATATTCTTCAGGCCCCCTATTGCGGGCCGAAAGGTTTTTTCGAGGCTCATACTTATGCATGTTAGGGGTGCTACTTCACGAAGATTTGTTGACAAATGAGGAATATATCATACATTTAAAAGTGCAGCCGAGGCACGAGGATTGTTGGAGAATGATAATAGTTTGAGGGCATGTATGGTCAAGCAAACAACAAACAAGATGCCATCCGCTTTGAGAACTCTTTTTGGTAGCATAACGCAACTCGGTGGACGTTAGAAAGTTATGGGGACGAGTTCTTCAACGACATGGTTGAAGATTATGCAAGTTCAAGTGATATAAGCTCTGTATACTTATCGATCGTCTTCTCAGTAGTCGGGTCAAATGCTTCATCAACATGGAAAGCGTTTAAAAGATTATGATCTTCCGGAAATTGTCGGCATATTAGACGATAATTTACAGGTGTCTGATTTGATCGAAGAGGAGGTATCCATTCCGGTTTCCGAAGAAGATATGATGAATGTGGACAAGTTGAATGAAGATCAGTCTAAGGCTTATGATACAATTATGGGTGCCGTCCGAAGAAAAGAAAGCAGAGTCTTCTTTATTGATGGTCCAGGAGGTACCGGGAAGACTTTTCTCTACCGTGCTATTTTGTCGACCGTCAGAAGAAGTGGTGGTATTGCCATAGCAACAGCTACGTCTGGAGTTGCAGCTACTATGCTACCTGGTGGAAGAACTGCACACTCGAGATTCAAGCTTCCATTCACCCCGGCTGCAACTTCTACATGTGACATCGCTAAAAATGACAAGTTGGCCGATCTACTCCGTCAAGCTACCGTGATTATGTGGGATGAAGCTACCATGGCACATCGGTATTCTGTCGAGGCATTCGATACGACTATGAGAGATATAACGGGTAACAAGAAGCCGTTTGGTGGTAAGATTGTTATTATGGGAGGTGATTTCCGCCAGGTTCTTCCAGTTGTACCAAAAGCTTCAAGGGGGCAAATGGTTGATTCGTGTCTTACCGAGTCGGCTCGTGGAGACATGTAGAGATTCTTAAATCAAGAAGAATATGCGTGCAGTGGGCGATACGTCTTATTCTGATTTCTTGATGCGAGTTGGTGACGGAAATGAACCTTCTTTGGAAAATGACATGATAAAGATGCCAGATGATATGGTGATACCATGGATTGGTGAAGATTCAGTGTCCCAACTGATAGATGCTACATTTCCCGACTTGGCAGATAATTCCAAGGATCAAGATTACTTGCTTAACCGGGCACTTATCACGCCACTGAATGAGCATGTCGATAAGTTAAATGATCGAGTGGTCAGCATGTTTCCCGGACAAGAGCATATGTATTATTCATTTGATTCCGTGGAAGATGATTTCCAAAACCTCTATCTTCAAGAACAGTTGAACGGAATGGCCCCTGGTGGTTTACCTCCTCATGAGTTGAAATCAAGCTAGGAGCACCCATTATGTTGCGAGGAATGTTAGTGCCAAGAATGGCTTATGCAATGGTACCGGAGCTTATCATAAAGAAGTTCTTTCCAAATTGTATCGATGCGGTGATCCTCGGTGGGAATTCAACGGGTAAAAGAGTATTTCTCCATAGGATGCCAATGAGCCCGCCGAGAGAATCTTGAGATGCCGTTCAAGATGATTCGCAAGCAATTTCCGAGACGTATGTGCTTTGCGTTCACAATCAACAAAGCACAAGGACAAACAATTGAAAACAGAGTATTTATCTTCCGAGCATGTCTTCAGTCATGGGCAATCGTATGTTGGGCTTTCAAGGGGTGTTTCAAAGAACAACACTAAAGTGTTAATCAAGAAAGGACGCGTTCTCGATAAAGTCGGAACTTTCACCAAGAACGTTGTGTACAAGGAAGTTCTTACGTCCTCTTAGCTTAGGTAAACATCTTACCAATTAATGTCTGTGAAGTTCTTAGTCGTATTTTTTTGACTTAATGTTTTTTTTTTCATTTCCTCTATTATTTTAGTTTTGGTTTCATCTTACATTTCGGTGTCTATTGTGTGTGAATTTTCACTCATTTGAAATGTAAGTCTATCTATTTTAATTGATTACAAGAGGTAAAATAGGAAAACAATAATTTTTATTTTGAAGGCGGATTTTACGCCTTGGTATTATATAGTTTGTTATCACGTAAATTTTGTAACGGAAGGACAAGTCAAGTAGGTGCATCGCACGTGCGTATTTACTAGTTATGGCAAAACTAAATTGTGAGTTCAAAATTTAGTTTTGTGTCTATTTTTTCAGTAGGTCGTTCCACCGTGGCAACGGTCATCTAGTGGCAATTGGTTTTACGGAAGAACATTAAATGACTAATAACACAAAAGCTAACATATGATCCGCATGATATATATGATCTGGATGATATATAACTAGCCAATAGAAAATTAGAGTCTTCAATCGTATGGCTACTAAGGAAAAACACAAAAGGGGATTATAACCTTATCCAACGGTGGGCAAACATTTCCACCACAACTTTTATGTGGCGCGAAAACGCGTGTTGGGGGAATGAATTGGCGGGTTTCTGTGGCGCGAAAACGTGTTGGGGGAAATGAATTGGCGGGAATGTTGGCGCTTTTTTTGGGTGAAATCTAATATTCATGTTTGGTAAATCTAAAGAACTGAAACCCTGAGAAAGGAACTCTCGCCTACTCTTTCGTTTTGAAACCTTTTCACAGATTATCTCTCGGAAACTAAAACAAGAACCAAAACTTGTTTCCGGAATTGAACTCAGATCCCTAACATCTCTAGTTCACAGTTTGAAAGAAACTCTCATCCCTGGTTTGTCTCTGAAATTGAAAGGGAATAAAGTGGCTTTTAGAGTTTGAGGTTTGTTGTGATTGGTCTTTGTATTCCTTGAGAAAATTACAGTTGGTGCTACATATTGTTCAGATCTTAATTTTTTTGTTTATCTTTGTGTCAATAATCTTTTCCTGCCAAATCCAGGGTTTTAGAAGTATTGGATTTGTTTGATTTGGGGTTTCTTGGGCGGTTTCATTTAATTTGGGGGTTTTAATCAATTTGTTACTTCGATTTTGTTCAGTTAATGTTGGCAATTGATTGATTCAATTGTTTCTTCAATGAAAATTGTTTTGTTTACTTCAAATCTCTTTGCGTGGGTTCGTTTTATTTATTTTTTCTACCGGTTTGGATCTTTCTCTTGAGAAGTTTTCTTCGAATTTCATCTATTTTTCTTTTTGTTTCACTTTTCTTAGATAGACTTCCATTGAATTAAGGAACAAATTGATTTTCTGCGAAGTGGATTGAAATTAGGTTGGAGCTTTTAGAATTGTCTGTTCATGTAATAGGGGAAATTTGAGATTTTAGAAGTGAATTTTGTAAATGTAGGTAAAATTTTGGTCTGTCGAAGGGTCTTGATATTTGGGTTATGCAAAATTTTAGTATTTTCCTTGGAGTGATACATTTTTGCAATATGTTGTTTATGCAAGAGTCTGAAACTAGGAAACATGAGGTTTTATGGTTAGACCAGTCCCATCCAAATGAGCAATTGAAATATATGTTCAGATTTTCAATTTTTTCAATTTGGTACAAACTTTTAATCTTGGTGATTCAAAACATTGATTCTAATGAATTTTCATGTTTTCTTAGGATGGGTTTTGTCTATTTTCTGTTTATGGACGGTAGTTGGAAAGATTTTGCATATTGGTTTCGTTTATTTCTGCTTTTCTGTCTTTAATTTGGATTTTCTAATGATAGTGAGGTGATCGAGTTTGGATGGTGGTGAGTTGTAGTTAATGTAATATGGAGTAGTTCAAGCCTATCAAACACCAGTGGTAAGGAGCACGCCTTTTTCCATAGGTCTTTTACTTTGAATTTCAATTTTTGGGTGAATCTTTATAATATGTGTATCCTGTAGTTGTGTACTGGTGTTGATGCTAGTTGTGAGAACACATGTTTGGATCATGCATTAGCTTTTAGTTTATATTCTTTGGTTTGAGTTCTGAATTCTCCGTATGTTTTAGTTCTTTATTGATCTTCTAAGGCTGAAAAAACACGCGTTTTCTTACATTACGGTATGATTGTGTAGCAATGCTGGGTACGGGCACTGTTGTTGCATTGCTGCTGACTCCTGTTTTTGGTTTTTTGTGATTGATTTTGTTTTTTTCTAGGTTTGTTTGAAAGCGGCAGAACCTGGGAATACTGGACTGGATACAAGTATTCTTATCCGTTATGCTACGACTTCTGGGATAGGCAACATTCTTGTAGATGCTGGGAAGTATGTAGCAGTATGCATTACCTGAGATTCTGTTACCAATGTAATGTTGTGTAGATTTTTAGTTGTCAGTGAACATAATGTTGTGTGATTTGGTCAAATGTAGTTGAAATGCGAAAACTTAGCATTATGTTTGTTTGCTATGGTGCAGGTTTTTCTATCATAGTGCCCTCAAATGCTTTCCTGCTTTTGGTAAGTGTCTCGTGCATTTACTTCTTTGAGCTATTTTAGGTTGAAGCTAAAGTATCGCTGTGTTATCTTTACTTATATATGATTGCACTATACGACTGTTCATATGGAAAATTGAGTATAATTGCTAACAGTATAGAAATCCAAGTTGAGTGAACAAGGTTAAGGTTTAAAACCGTTTCACAACCAAATATTTCAGTCAATTTACTAGAATGTTGTAGCTTTGTAGGGTGTCAAAGTTTAAACCTCTTGGCCTACACTTTCGAAAGGGTGTAAAGGTTCCCCTAGTACTGGTCATCTAGAGTCCTGCACCTAATTTTGGCTAAGGGGAATAGTTTGTCCTATTAGCTTCTCTCTTCAGTGACAGATGAGCTGTACTGAAACCTTTAAATTACTGGTACATGAAATGTTAGTTGTGGTGCTACGGTGCAGAGTCGGAAGATAGTGTAACAGAGTGATACCTCCAAAAGTAGCTAACGTCTTGTGCAGGTCTTGATGATCTTCGAGATTGGTTGAATAATGTCCATCCCAGTATACGGGAATTTTTCTCTTGTTGTGTTATTTTTTATGAGCATAAATCCTATTGCAGCTCCCTTTAGAGCATAGACATTTTGTTCCCTGTAATTGATTAGCTTCTCCCATACATTCTCATTTGTTCGTCTCCCTCAAAGGTGTCAACTATATATCTGGAGATTGTTAGCTCTTGCCTTGGTTGTTGATTACTGGGTTTTTGTTGATGCAGGTTGCCTTGATATATAAATAGGATGGATTTCCAAGACTTTACTTATATTGACAAGAGTTGGAAAGGACTGCCAAAAGACGACGATGCCTCAATTGCAGGAGTCAGAAAAGTTCATAGATTTTGTGAGCTGAGATGTATATCCCTGGCAGAAAATCTGGTGTTTTTGTAAGGGAAGAAACAACAATAAGAGAGATATTGATATTGAATTGCACCGACATATTCTGCGGGGTGAGCTTACACCAGGATATATTGATACGATATACCACCTGTTAGGACTTTGCCTTGCTGGCTTGCTGCGAAAGTTGAGCTAAGAAACTATTCTGGCATTGGATACATACATACTTAGCATTTGGGAAGACATGATGATTCATTTCTTTTTTTAATCTTTGTACCTTTAAATTGTCTCTCATAGCGCTCATTTCCTTTACCATTTCCATTAACCCGAGTGCCCTAAGGATCTGAGTTACATATTTCATTGTTAATCTTTTTTTACGTCTATACCTTAATAGTGACTGCCATCTCAATTTCCTTCTCTACTGCCTGGTTAAGGAATCTCGAAAGGGATGGTAGTCAAAATTCCTCTACTTAAAATCAAGTAATCAACATTTTCTTGTTTTTAGAAAGACTGATCAGTGCAGATAGCAAATCAAGGTGTTAAATTTTTTTTATTCAAATTCTTGTTCAATTGATGGAAACTCAATGAAATTTTCAGAGGATACTCTTACATAGGTTGTCAATTGGTTGCTCAAACCTTTGACAATCGCAATTGCTAGCTTTAGTTTCCGAAAATTTAAGCAACTAGTCAACTGGTTAATTGTCGAAGCTTAATTGCTTACGTGTATGAGGCCACTAGTGCATTTTATGTAGTTGCCATATGTTTGCTGCTGAAGTGTTTGGGAACTAGTCAAATTCATAGTTGCGATTAACCTGTTGCCAAAGTATAAAAAAACTAGCAGTTGCCTTTGCTTAGTTCCGGAAGCATTAGGCTACTCCAGTATGTCGTATAGTTGGCATATTTTAGTTTCTAACTAGTTCGGAAACTAAAAAAACTAATAGTTGCCATTAAGTTATTGCGAAAACATATAGGAACTACTTGTTGGCATTGACTAGTTCCGAAAGCATTTGGCAACTAATTTTTCATGGCAGTTGCGAGATTTTAGTAGCCTTTGCTAAGATTTTTTGTAGTGCACACCAATCAACGGAAGTACATCATCTTCACTGATTTCGACATGAAATTTATCTTCACAGATCAATTGCAAATACAAATCTAAACCCTAACTTCCTTAAACTCTCAGATTCTACCTACTAAACCCATCTCCTTCACTGCCTCAAATCCATCTTGGTAGCAACAGCTCCAACTGTATCTGCTTAGCCATCAATGTCAAACCCTCAAAAATTTCTTTGCATCAATCTGCAACTTCTCGAACTCAAAACCCATTCTTATCTCTGAATTTTTGTGAGTCTCAGACACACAGCAGCCGCCGAGAAGAATGAGAGAAAAAACCGATTCTCTCTGAATAGTAGAGCGTGTAGGAAAAGAAGTTTCTATCGGCACCCAGTTGCTGATAAGGGCAATCCGGAAATATTATGCTTGTCGGTTCCAAATAACCGACGGCTTAAATCTTTGTTTAACTCAACTGTCAATTCTGGGGAACTGACACTACATTCTTCACCTCTTTTGGTGCATAACTTTAGTTGGCTCCCAAGTATCACTCGTCTGTGAATTGACCTTTTTGCTCATTACACTACAAATTGTCGTTTTCTCCTTCTTTTGCTCATGACTCCAAAGTACCTAAACACCGAAAAATAAACATAAGATACATAATTCACACGAAAACTCGCAAAGAAAGCATAAAAAATATATAAATATCAAGGCTTTTACAACACCTATCAGTCAACACATAGAATTCAATCAATTATCGACTAATTTGCAAAAGTTAGGGTTTTTTGCGCCTTGTGCCGTATATCATACCTTTCTTGTCGAAGTTAAGCCTAGGCAGACTAGGTAAATAATCCACCATGGATTAGTAGGTGCAAAACCTTGTCCAGAATCAGAAAACAAGGAGCCACGGGACAACAAAGGGAGGCGTGGCCATTCTTTAGGCCAGTTGGCGCCACTTGCTATTGGCCACGCCCCCGTCCTAAACCGTCCCCACTTTTCTTTGACCAATCAGGTCGCCTTAAAGCCGCCACACTCACATTAGATGTGGCTGGGCCCATACCTGCCGACCACATTTTCTATCGACCAATCAGGTCGCTCTAAAGCCGCCACACTCACACCAGAAGTGTAGCTACGCCCATGCTTGGCCGACCCCTCTCCTTCTTACCGACCAATCAGGTCACTTTAAATGCGCCATGAGCACTAGAGGTGTGGGCACGCCTTATGTTTGGCCGGCCCCTTCTCTTGACCAATCAAGTTGCTATAATATAAACTCGCCATCATACATTAAAGGCCAAACGCACCTTGCCACAACAACATATTAATCGGCATGCCAACATGCCACTCTGCCGCAGTAACATGCCACAAACCACTTTAGCCTTGGCCACGCCGCCAAGCCCTAACTTTGGCCACGGCGCCAAACCCTAGCCTTGGCCACGGCGCTAAGCCCTAACTTTAGCCACGGCGCCAAACCCTAACTTTGGCGACGACGCAAACCCCTATCCTTGGCCACGCCGCAAGCCCTAACTTTGGCCACGACGCTAAACCCTAGCCTTGGCCACGCCTCCAAGCCCTAACTTTGGCCACGACACCAACCCCTATCTTGGGCCACGGCGCTAAGCCCTAACTTTGGCCACGACGCTTAGCCCTAACTTTGGCCACATAGCCAAATCCTAGTTTTGGCCACGCCCCCATGCTAAACCGTCCCAACTTTCCTTCTACCAATCAGGTCGCCTTAAAGCCTCCATACTCACACCAGTTGTGCTTGGGCCCATACCTGCCGGACCCATTTTCCATCGACCAATCAGGTCGCTCTAAAGCCGCCACACTCACACCATAAGTGTAGCCACACCCATGCTTGGCCGGCCCCTTTCCTTCCTACCGACCAATCAAGTCACTTTAAAATGCGCCACGAGCACTAGAGGTGTGGCCGCGCCTTATGTTTGGCTGGCCCCTTCTCTTGACTAATCAAGTTGCTATAAACTCGCAACCATACATTAAAGGAACAACATATTAATCGGCATGCCAACATGCCACTCTGCCGCAGTAACATGCCACGAACCACTTTAGCCTTGGCCACGCCACCAAGCTCTAACTTTGGCCACAGCGCCAAACCCCTAGCCTTGGCCATGCCGCCAAGCCCTAACTTTGGCCACGACGCTAAGCCCTAGCCTTAGCCACGCTTCCAAGCCCTAACTTTGGCCACGGCGCCAAACCCTAGCCTTGGCCACGGCGCTAAGCCCTAACTTTAGCCACGGCGCCAAACCCTAACTTTGGCGACGACGCAAACCCCTATCCTTGGCCACGCCGCAAGCCCTAACTTTGGCCACGACGCTAAACCCTAGCCTTGGCCACGCCTCCAAGCCCTAACTTTGGCCACGACACCAACCCCTATCTTGGGCCACGGCGCTAAGCCCTAACTTTGGCCACGACGCTTAGCCCTAACTTTGGCCACATAGCCAAATCCTAGTTTTGGCCACGCCCCCATGCTAAACCGTCCCAACTTTCCTTCTACCAATCAGGTCGCCTTAAAGCCTCCATACTCACACCCGGTTGTGCTTGGGCCCATACCTGCCGGACCCATTTTCCATTGACCAATCAGGTCGCTCTAAAGCCGCCACACTCACACCATAAGTGTAGCCACACCCATGCTTGGCCGGCCCCTTTCCTTCCTACCGACCAATCAAGTCACTTTAAAATGCGCCACGAGCACTAGAGGTGTGGCCGCGCCTATGTTTGGCTGGCCCTTCTCTTGACTAATCAAGTTGCTATAAACTCGCAACCATACATTAAAGGAACAACATATTAATCGGCATGCCAACATGCCACTTTCTGCCCATGATAACATGCCACGAACCACTTTAGCCTTGGCCACGCCACCAAGCTCTAACTTTGGCCACAGCGCCAAACCCCTAGCCTTGGCCATGCCGCCAAGCCCTAACTTTGGCCACGACGCTAAGCCCTAGCCTTAGCCACGCTTCCAAGCCCTAACTTTGGCCATGGCGCCAAACCCCGGCCTTGGCCACGCCGCCAAGCCCTAACTTTGGCCATGGCGCCAAACCCTAGCCTTGGCCATGCCGCCAAGCCCTACCTTTGGCCATGGCACCAAACCCTAGCCTTGGACACGCCGCCAATCCCTAACTTTGGCCACGACGCCAAACCCTAGCCTTGGCCACGCCGCCAAGCCCAAACTTTGGCCACAGAGCAAAATCCTAGTTTTGGCCATGCTACAACGCCTCAGGGGTGGCCACGCCACAACGCCACGGCTACGCTACTGGCATGCCACTATGACATGGCTATGCCCGGCGTCGCTATGCCAATGACGCCACTTTACTATACAACGAGATATGGTCATAATCAATGGCCATCCTTCCTCGTGAGATGCAATCTCAGCCATCCAAGTTCGCCACCGAACTGACAGGCTTGTGGCAAGTTTCAGGTGACCAGCCGCCTAAATCGAATGGCCATGGCTACGCCAGGCGCCACTTGCACCACTGTGCTACTAGCATGCACGAGCCATGCCATCCATGCTACATTACCACCGGCGTACACCAGAACGCCCCTGCGCCATTATCGGTGCCAACACAAGTTATCCATAATCAACGGCTACCCTCCTTCATGAGACGCGATCTCAGCCATCGAAGTTCGACACCGAACTGACAAACCTATGGCAAGTTTTAGGCGACTAGCCAAAACGAAGCCTAATAGCATCATGTGTTATTTTTTCGCGGTAAGTTGATGTGGTTTTAAATTGTTATAGAAAGTGGTAAGAAAGATGTCGTTCCTCTCGGACTTGTAAAGATTTGGTTTGAGAAAATACTAAAAACAAAGAAAATATATACACAAGTTTGTCACAAATATCGAGAGGTACTAGGACTCAGGATTCCACCATAAAATTCATTCATGCGATTCATATATTTATTCTAAACAATTATAGCTCAAATAATAATAAAATATTGACTCTATTTCTTTGCCAAGGTAGATTTTTAAAAGATTAATTGTAAATCACAAGCATGACGCATCAAAAGTACTAAAAATAAGCATACGTCATCAAACGAAATCACAACTAATTAGTGAAAATCATAAAACAATTAAATCAAGTGCAAGAAGTCATATAAGAATTAAATATAATTACCACACGCATGAAATATGGCTTCCTCCGTCATCCCAGTGTTGGGGTTTAGCTCCTCATATTAATCATGGTATCAAAATATGTATTTATAGCTCAAAAAGGTGTTTTATTGAAGAAATTATATAAAACAGAGATTTGTAACGTCTGTAATGGTGTTCAGACGTCATCATTCTGATTTCTAAGACCTGTTGAACAACGATACTTGTTTGTCTGTCGTTGTTTTTGAGGCTCGCCGCGACCGCTCTGTTGGTTCAACGTTCTTGATGTTCTTGAGTTTTGCGGCAGCAGAGAACTTTAAACCCTCTGCTTTCGGCCCACAAAACTGTGACGGACCGGAAAATTACGCCTTTGGCGCGTTGCCCCGCAGGCCGTAACTCTGCCGGTGCGCCATGATGAAGCACTACAAAAAAACTAACCAAAGGCTACTTGACCAATGGTAGTGGCTTATTCCAATATTTAGTTGCCAGTCACTTTTTGCAATTAATGGTAGTTGCCCATCCTTAGTGGCGGAAGGGGTTGTTGTCTTATGTTTAAGGCAACAAGTGCGCAATGGTTAGTTGGTAACCATGTCTTAAGCTACTAGTCGGAGTAGTTGACAAACAGTCGTCACCTAATAAGTAAAGCCACTAATTAGCGTTGTTGTCAACTTACTAGCAAAAACATTAAAGCAACCATAATCTTTTAGTGGTATAATAGATACTGCATTTAGAGTTTATCTTGTAGCCAACAATATAAAACCACTGGATTTTTTAGTAGGTGGTTTACATGCGTAATCATTTAAGCCACTAACTTTTTTTCTCTAGTTGTTCAATAGCTTACGGATAGAATACTACATGTATTGGTAGTAGCTAACCTTGCTTGCAAAAATATATATGCAACTAAGTTTTGGTGGCCTAAATTTAAGATCTACGAGTGTCTCTAACAGCTTTTTAATTAAAGCTACTAACATCAATTTTTTAGCTGCTCAATTACCGTTTTTATCATTTACTCAATTACCATATTTGTTAGCAACTAGTTTTTTTGGTAGTAGCGTAACTTTAGTAGCCGAAGAGAGAATTAGGTAACTAATATGTTTTTTTGGTAGTAGCGTAACTTTAGAAGCCGAAGAGAGAATTAGGTAACTAATATGTTACTGTTGATTTTTTTAAGTGGTTGAATGTCTCAAGCTACTAGTGCATTCGTGAAGTTGGCGCATCCTTATTGCTAATGGGTTATAGAAACCGTAGTTGCTTACTGTTTAGTGGCTTAAGCAAATAAATACCCCCAGTTGCTTTTCCTAGTGGCTTATACAGTTATGGCAACTAAACTTGTCCTGTTGTTGAAAATTTTTAGTAGCCTTTGGTCAGTTTTTTTGTAGTGAAGCTATGATCCGGGCCTCAAAGCTAGGCAAATGCACGTTCAATTGCCCTTGTAAGCATGCTCGTGGAGCATGATGCATCTAACTTAGATTCCACACCATTCCAACTTACCCTTGTTCCGCAAAGGGTTTATTAAGGAAAGCAAAAACTTGCTTAATACGGCAAAAACGGCCTTTTGAGGCTCTAAACGATGGAATTTGGCTAAATTGTGGTGACCATGTGGATCTAGAGATCACATGTCTTGATCTTTGGGCCGTTTCCCATCAAAATGGACTCCTCTTGAGCTAAATTACGACTTTCGGGTTTTTCGCCTCCAGATAAGCTATAGCTTGCTCTTTGTAGCTTGATAGGAAGTATGAGCATCCACTTGCTGGCATGCAACTAAGCCTCATCAAGTATGGCCACAATCATCTCTTGCGTCGGTGCCGCGAGCCGGATGATATGAGAGGCCAAAGTCGTAATCATCTCTAAATTAGATGATATGAGCGACAAAGTGATGGACCGGCAATGCTGCAACTCATTGCGGCTGCCTACGTACCCTTCCCTACTCTAAAGGGATCAAGCACAGACCGTAGTTCATCACGAAGGGACAAGCAACTTAAGCCAACTCGTTTGCATGGCCGTGGCCAAGCAATAATGGAAATAGCCTAGTCTGTATAGGC
Organism: Papaver armeniacum; assembly: GCA_023531295.1. Taxonomy (NCBI): domain Eukaryota; kingdom Viridiplantae; phylum Streptophyta; class Magnoliopsida; order Ranunculales; family Papaveraceae; genus Papaver; species Papaver armeniacum. The sequence goes on from JAJJWW010016659.1 coordinate 57,501, forward strand.
CGTTCCGTCGAAATGCATCCAAGTGATGCATGTTTGGTCCGCAATATGGCATAACGATGCCTAAGCATCAAATGCCCTCTTTGTGAGGCTACGCAACTATAAATGAGCCTTAGGCATCATTTATACTCTTAAACTAAGCTATGAAGCTTACTTGGTACATAGTCCGCATATGCACCTTCAACCAACTACCTCTCCCTATATATGTCTTAATGGAATTTCTACAAGTATGAAAAGGGGACCAAAATATTTCATCAACTCCCCGTTTACTATTCATGGCTGTTGCCATGTATTTTACCGATATCCCAGGCCATGTTGGCCGTCCTCTCACAACCCGATGTCCTAAAGCCATGTTGGTCGCCCCATCTAACCCGATGTCCGCCATGTTGGCGATCCATCGCCATCCCGATGTCTCGGCCATGTTGGCCGTACACTGTCAACCCGATGTCCGGCCATGTTGGCCGTCCAGTGCCATCCCGATGTCCGGCCATGTTGGCCGTCCACTGCCAACCCGATGTCCGGCCATGTTGGCCGTCCACTGCCATCCCGATGTCCGCCATGTTGGTCAGTCCATTTTCAAGGCCATCTACCCAATCGACCTAATGCATCATTTGATGCAAGATTGGCCTTGGCCAATGTAGCTTCCAACCAATGCCATATTGGCCTTAGCCAATATGCATATGCGATGTGCCTTACTTGGCACCAGATATGGCTCAGGGCCAAATGCATCTCACCATGCAAAGGAAGCTTTGGATGAAGCTTCATCACAAGCAAATGACGCATCTTTTAGCATGCGCCATGCTAAAAACACGGGGTGTTACAAAAACTATCCCCAAGTCTCGACCCCCTCTCTGATCTCCCAAAGAACCCTCTTTATATGAACTACAAAGCAGAAATCCTGAAATATCTCTCGGTTTCTTCCTTCCGTGCAAGTCACGGATTTTCCCTTCACGCGACTTCTGTACACGTCTTCCAAGCCAAATCCAACGTCCCAGACTCTCTCAAATATAGTCTTAGCTTTAACAGAGAATTCTATTTCCTTATCTACCTATATCTTTCCCAAAATTCAAACACCAAACCCGAGTATCTCTCCATGACTCTGTTTTCTCTAAACTCGACGGAAACTCCTAATTTTTCGAATCTAGCCGCCATACCTTCCCTGTTTTGGACTAACAGGATGACTCCGACCCGTATCCAACTAAAACCCCGACTAAAAATCAATCACAATCCAGTCCAAACTTTCCCGTGATACTCCTCCTCTGTTTTATCCAAAACTCGATTGTCCATCCAAACCTAGCCGAAACAATCCACTACACCAACCCTATCTATCCATGAGAAGTCCAGCCCATAAAAATCTCGAGTTGAATCTCTTAAAAAGTCGCCTGAAAATCAAACCCCTAAAACTGTACTTGGATGCAACAAGTTCCTGCGTTTTTTTTATTTTGAAATGTTGAAGATGAGTGCCCCTTAACCGTCTGTGGGGTGCGAATAGCAGTTACACTGGTGGTTACCCCTTATCATCTGGGTGCCCCTTATCCAAAATGGGGGGTCCGAATAGTAACTTTCTCCCACGAGCGCAAATACCACTTTTCGAGCCAATTTTCCCGCAAAAGCTTATTTCTCCAAAAACACCTACAAAGACACAAAAAGCCATAATAAATACAAAATCGAGCACTAACAAAATATACAATTGAGATTAAATCAGACACAAAAATGTGTCTATCAAATACCCCCAAACTTATTATTTGCTAGTCCTCGAGCAAATTTAAAATAAAAATAAAATCCTAACTCACTGTCGCAGGCATCGTCGATTGCATTTAGCGTATGCAATAAGCCTTTAAACCCCTAGGTGGCCCTAGTGGCCGAGTTATAGTCTCGGGAGGGTTTACCAGAGATATACCCACAAAACCCTTACACTCCAGACCCTAACTATCTACGCAAAACCTTGGAAGGCACTAAAAAATCTCCTTGGTTGGTATACTTATTGACTACAGGAGGAAGTACCCTGATGCGAAATTCCAATTGTTGTACACGAGTTTGCACTCAAGCATACTAAAATTCATATATAAGTCACGAGCTCTACTCGAGATAGTCACACTATGGACATCAATACCCAGGAGTCAAAACTACTCACATGGATATATCAAGAAGATGGATATAGAGAAAAACATAGATGGTTTTGATGTTTACTAAGTGATTGGTGTTTCCCATATCTGCTCGAAGGCCTCGCCAAAATGAACCTATCCTAATGGACCGAGATACTAGTTTGACTATTATCAACACACTGGCATATACAAGGGAACCAGTGGTCGATAATCCTAACTCTAGGTCAACACAACTGGCATATACAAGGATTCCAGTGGTCGACTTTATTGAATTTATTCCGGTTGGTCAGATGGTCTGGTCTCACTTTTTTTTTTTGGTATCTCAATCACTCAAATTCACCCCTAGCATTGGTAACAACTTGATTCGTGGGCCCCACCTACTCACTTAGAGAAACATAGTTTAAAAACAAAACAAATTAAAAACAGAAGTGAAAAGGACTCAACGAGATATGGTGAAACTATCATGTTATTTCTAACACCGATGTGACAGCACCGCAGAATTTTTGCTTCCGGACGATCGGGTTACGACCCTGGCCTATAAGCTCCTACTCTACGATACGCCACTAAAGTGAAAATTTCGTTTAATCCTGCACACTGTAGAAATCTCGTGAGTCTCAAGGTCGTGATTCTATGAGCATATGTCCCATACCATAATACTCATAAAATTCGACAAGGGTTCAATCAAAAAAAAACTGAGAGACGGCCAGTTGCCTAAAATTAAAGTTGGCCGGTTGCCAAGATCAACACAGGCCAATTGCCCAAAAACGGGAGATGGCCAGTTGCCACTACTAATAATTCTCATGGCCAGTTGCCACTACTAAGACTAATAATTCTCATGGCCAGTTGCCACCACTAAGATTTCCATGGCCAGTTGCCACCACTAATAATTCTCATGGCCAGTTGCCACCACTAAGATTTCCATGGCCAGTTGCCACTACCAAAAACTCTCATGGCCAGTTGCCGGTGACAAGGTTGCAATCATCTCCGAATAGGTGGTATGAACTACCAAGACAGCAACCAACCTTTCAGATGATATGAACACCCTTGTAAATTTGTGCTGAACCGCATAGCGGCTGCCTACGTACCCTCTCCGTTTCTCGAAGGGATCAAGCACGACCGTAGTTCGTCGATTTAGATTAGATAGTATGAACTACTCACAGTAGAAACTATCTGTTGTCAGCTATCAAATAAACTGATTACATTTGCAAAGTATATGTAATGAGTTAGAGTAGAACACCACTCGAGTAAGCCGGGGTCCCCAAATACAACCCACATTTTTCCGAATGCCAATTCATAACTTACAACCATCATTTACACATACTATATTGCTACAACAAAGAATGGGTTGGAACAAACTACAAACTTACCACAAGCATAAAATGGCATTTTAAAGAAATTAATTGAACTACTAATATTTCAACTTAGGTCGTTATCGGTCCTGAGTTCTAAACAATTACACCTTAAATACGAAAACACAAATTCTGTAACAAGCCAACAACTATAAATGCACATCTTGACGAACAATATGTTAGCATACGTTTGTACCTGTACCTGCCAGTGAAGATCAATAACGAACTAGAACGGTGTTGTGTGTCTAGACCGAGCCATACATTCTTATCAATTGCTTAATTACCAAAGTAAATATACTTAATGATACAAACCAATGCAAGCATTTCACTATATTAGACTACGGTGCAAAAGCTACGACGAGTCAAATAAGAATGCACATAACCCACAAACGCTAATCATCACTAAACTCGCTATATTTATGATTCATAATCACAAGTTGGATCAAATTACTACTCATGTATACTAGAAAGTACCCATACCCTATAAATTAGTAGCTAACATCAATCCATTTTTATCTATACAAACCCTTCTTTCTTTTTAGGACACATTTACTTTGTGAATTTATTTCAGGAGTTTGGCACGCACAGACTATAAAAAATAGGCCAAACCATTCACACAACTGCATTTATGAACTAGTCCCATAAAAAAGGGGTTTACCTTAACTTGACTACTCCACCTACTGCCATGGTTTGTCTTCGCATATCAAAAGATAGCTCTGTATGTTTACATACCAAAACTTCACATGGCAAGTTCAACCAAGCACAAGAAGCTAAGAAACTTGTTGTGACGGACCGGGAAATTACGCCTTTGGCGCGTTGCCCCGCAGGCCGTAATCTCCCCCGGTGCGCCATGATGATGAAGCTACGATCCGGGCCTCAAAGCTAGGCAAATGCACGTCCATTTGCCCTTGCAAGCATGCTCGTGGAGCATGACGCAACTAACTTAGCTTCCACACCGTTCCAACTTACCCTTGTCCCGCAAAAGGGTTTACGGCCATAAGGCCAATGCCAATGCATTTTTCATGCGTCTCGGCTTTGCCTTTACGTAGGGAATTCATGTTGAATTCCTAGCTAGCTGAGCATCCGTCATTGTCGGTATAAGCCTTGGACTTTGGCGTAGGCCGCACCAAGCCCTTGCCATTTCCTAAGTTAGCTCTTTATAGCTTGATAGGAAGTATGAGCATCCACTTACTGGCATGCAACTAAGCCTCATCAAGTCTGGCCACAATCATCTCTTGCGTCGAGCTACCAAGCTTAGATGATATGAGGGGCCAACGTCTTGGACCTAAGCAATGCCGCAACTCATTGCGGCTGCCTACGCACCCTTCCCTACTCTAAAGGGATCAAGCCACAGACCGTAGTTCATCCTTGAAGGGACCGAAACTTAAACCAAATCGTTTGCAAGGCTGTGGCCTAGCAAAAACGGTAATGGCCTGGTCCGTATAGGCCATTCCCGCCAAGATGCATAATGATTATGCATCATCGGGTCAGCATGCTGTGGCATAGCGATGCCAACGCATCAAATACCCTCTTCGAAAGGCTACGCAACTATAAATGAGCCTTAGGCATCATTTATGCTCTTAAACTAGTATGAAGCTTACTTGGTACATAGTCCGCATATGCACCTTCAACCAACTACCCCTCCCTATATATGTCTTAATGGAATTTCTACAAGTATGAAAAGGGGAGCATATTGACATGCTTCACTATTCATGGCCGTTGCCATGAATTTCTGAATGACCAGCAATGATTGCCGAGTCTCCGTTCTATTGCACAATGATTGTGCACCACTCGTTCCTCTGTTTGCACAATGATTGTGCACCAATTGTGTCATCGTTGCACAATGATTACACACAACGATTGCGTACAATGATTGCGCACCACCCGGTCTTCTCGATCATTTGTTTATTGCACCATGATTTCATTTGTAAGATCAAGCCCACCTACCCAAGGTGGCCTAATGCATCATGATGATGCAACATTGGCCCTTGGCCAAATGCCAAACATAATGCGCCATTTTTGGCGCGGTATTGGCCTTAAGCCAATCCACCTTTTTCACGTTTGCGGAAGCTTTGGATGAAGCTTCATCTCGATCCATGACGCATCTTTTAGCATGCGCCATGCTAAAAACACGGGGTGTTACATTATCACACCCTTCAAAGAATTTCGTCCCAGAAATTCAAAACCAAAGCTATTGTGGACAATCTCTTCGAGTTGGATTTCATGAGCAAAAGTCCCATAAAGATGCTCGAAATCACGGGTTTCTTCAAGTTGTCATGAACAACAATTTAGACCTTCCGAGCACATGTCCCATACCACCCGCCTTGGGAATCCAAAAAGTGCCCACAACAAAACCAAGAATCGCAATTGGCGGTGCCAAGAGGATATCTCGACAAGGTATCCTAGATAGCATCCCATACTACCACCTAGGAATCCCTAAGGTTCACAAGTTAAAAGATGTCATCGAAATGACAAAATTTTAGCACAAGATCTTTGTGTGGATCGAGATCCAGTTGCCCACCGTCCCTGACGGTCATCCAGGGTGCCACTCGTAAGTGGGATGCTAGCCAGGCCTGACAACGCACACCCTTGGGGTGCCAACGTGTGGGGATGATCGGTCCCATTGTCTACCCACCGTCCCGGACGGTCTTGGGATATCCACTCGTAAGTGGGGTGCCACTTAGGCCGGGCAAACTCACGGTACTTATACAAGCTCAACTCGATTTGCAAAGTAACCGCTCGGCAGATTACAAACTCTTTCCCGCGCGAAGTTGGCCTACTCTCCAACTTTAAGTTTCCATCAAGGAAAATACTCGCCAATGAGTCCACTCCGCACAAGTCCCTAGAGTTTTCTCGGAACTTGCTCGATACCATCCGTGACGGACCAGGGAAATTACGCCTTGGCGCGTTGCCATGCAGCCGTAATCTCCCCGGTGCGCCATGATGATGAAGCTACGATCCGGGCCTCAAAGCTAGGCAAATGCACGTCCATTTGCCCTTGCAAGCATGCTCGTGGAGCATGACGCAGCCTAACTTAGCTTCCACACCGTTCCAACTTACCCTTGTCCCGCAAAAGGGTTTACGGCCATAAGGCCAATGCCAATGCATTTTTCATGCGTCTACGGCTTTGCCTTTACGTAGGAATTCATCATTTGAATTCCCTAGCTATGAGCATCCGTCATTGTCCGGTATAAGCCTTGGACTTTGGCGAGAGGGCCGCACCAAGCCCTTGCCATTTCCTAAGTTAGCTCTTTATAGCTTGATAGGAAGTATGAGCATCCACTTGCGGCATGCAACTAAGCCTCATCAAGTCGGCCACAATCATCTCTTGCGTCGAGCTACCAAGCTTAGATGATATGAGGGCCAACGTCTTCGGGACCGGCAATCTTTGCAACTCATTGCGGGCTGCCTACGCACCCTTCCCTACTCTAAAGGGATCAAGCACAGACCGTAGTTCATCCTTGAAGGACGAAACTTAAACCAAATCGTTTGCAAGGTCGTGGCCTAGCAAAACTGTAATGGCTTTGGTCCGTATAGGCCATTCGCCAAGATGCATAATGATTATGCATCATCGGGTCCGCGTTGTGGCATAGCGATGCCAACGCATCAAATACCCTCTTCGAAGGCTACGCAACTATAAATGAGCCTTAGGCATCATTTATGCTCTTAAACTAAGCTATGAAGCTTACTTGGTACATAGTCCGCATATGCACCTTCAACCAACTACCCCTCCCTATATATGTCTTAATGGAATTTCTACAAGTATGAAAAGGGGAGCATATTGACATGCTTCACTATTCATGGCCGTTGCCATGAATTTCGAATGACCGCAATGATTGCCGAGTCTCGTTTCTATTGCACAATGATTGTGCACCACTCGTTTCGTCTCGCCGCACAATGATTGTGCACCAATTGTCTGTCTCGTTGCACAATGATTACACACAACGATTGCGTACAATGATTGCGCACCACCGGTCTTCCGATTGCTTTTCGTTTATTGCACCATGATTTCGTTGTAAGATCAAGCCCACCTACCCAACGGCCTAATGCATCATGATGATGCAACATTGGCCCTTGGCCAAATGCCAAACATAATGCGCCATTTTTGGCGCGGTATTGGCCTTAAGCCAATCCACCTTTTTCACGCTGCTGAAGCTTTGGATGAAGCTTCATCTCGATCCATGACGCATCTTTTAGCATGCGCCATGCTAAAACACGAGGTGTTACATTATCCCACCCTTCAAAGAATTTCGTCCCCGAAATTCAAAACCAAAGCTATTGTGGACAATCTCTTCGAGTTGGATTTCATGAGCAAAAGTCCCATAACAGATGCTCAGAAATCACGGGTTTCTTCAAGTTGTCATGAACAACAATTTAGACCTTCTGAGCACATGTCCCATACCACCTGCCCAGGAATCCAAAAAGTGCCCACAACAAAACCAAGAATCGCATTGGCGAGTGCCAAGAGGATATCTCGACAAGGTATCCTAGATAGCATCCCATACTACCACCTAGGAATCCCTAAGGTTCACAAGTTAAAAGATGTCATCGAAATGACAAAATTTTAGCACGATCTTTGTGTGGATCAAGTATCCAGATTGCCCACCGTCCCGACGGTCATCCAGGGTTGCCACTCGTAAGTGGGATGCTAGCCAGGCTCGACAACGCACACCCTTGGCCGGTGCCAACGTGTGGGGATGATCGGTCCCATTGTCTACCCACCGTCCCGCAGACGGTCTTGGGATATCCACTCGTAAGTGGGGTGCCACTTAGGCCGGGCAAACTCACGGTATTTATACAAGCTCAACTCGATTTGCAAAGTGGCGGCTCAGCGATTCAAACTCTTTCCCGCGCAGAAGTTGGCCTACTCTCCAACTTTAAGTTTCCATCAAGGAAAATACTCGCCAATGAGTCCACTCCGCACAAGTCCCTAGAGTTTTCTCGGAACTTGCTCGATACCATCTCGTCTGACGGGAAATTACGCCTTTGGCGCGTTGCCCCAGCCGTAATCTCCCGGTGCGCCATGATGATGAAGCTACGATCAGGGCCTCAAAGCTAGGCAAATGCACGTTCATTCGCCCTTGCAAGCATGCTCGTGGAGCATGACGCGGCTAACTTAGCTTCCACACCGTTCCAACTTACCCTTGTCCCGCAAAAGGGTTTACGGCCATAAGGCCAATGCCAATGCATTGTTCATGCATCTATGGCTTTGCCTTTTACGTAGGGAATTCAGTGATGAATTCCCTACGTAGTGAGCATCCGTCATTGTCTGTATAAGCCTTGGACTTTGGCGTAGGCCGCACCAAGCCCTTGCCATTTCCTAAGTTAGCTCTTTTTATAGCTTGATAGGAAGTATGAGCATCCACTTCTTGGGCATGCAACTAAGCCTCATCAAGTCCGCCACAATCATCTCTTGCGTCGAGCTACCAAGCTTAGATGATATGAGGGGCCAACGTCTTCGGGACCTAAGCAATGCCGCAACTCATTGCGCCGCCTACGTACCCTTCCCTACTCTAAAGGGATCAAGCACAGACCGTAGTTCATCCTTGAAGGGACGAGAAACTTAAACCAAATCGTTTGCAAGGTTGTGGCCTAGCAAAAACGGTAATGGCACGGGTCCGTATAGGCCATTCCGCCAAGATGCATAATGATTATGCATCATCGGGTCCGCTGTTGTGGCATAGCGATGCCAACGCATCAAATACCCTCTTCGAAAGGCTACGCAACTATAAATGAGCCTTAGGCATCATTTATGCTCTTCCGCTAAGCTATGAAGCTTACTTGGTACATAGTCCGCATATGCACCTTCAACCAACTACCCCTCCCTATATATGTCTTAATGGAATTTCTACAAGTATGAAAAGGGGAGCATATTGACATGCTTCACTATTCATGGCCGTTGCCATGAATTTCTCGAATGACCAAGCAATGATTGCCGAGTCTCCGTTCTATTGCACAATGATTGTGCACCACTGCTTTAAATCACGTTTTGCACAATGATTGTGCACCAATTGTTCCGTCTCGTTGCACAATGATTACACACAACGATTGCGTACAATGATTGCGCACCACCCGTCTTCGATTGTTTTCGTTTATTGCACCATGATTTATTTGTAAGATCAAGCCCACCTACCCAACTGGCCTAATGCATCATGATGATGCAACATTGGCCCTGGCCAAATGCCAAACATAATGCGCCATTTTTGGCGCGGTATTGGCCTTAAGCCAATCCACCTTTTTCACGCTGCGGAAGCTTTGGATGAAGCTTCATCTCGTCCATGACGCATCTTTTAGCATGCGCCATGCTAAAAACACGGGGTGTTACACTTGTATAATGATCAGCACCACTAGACAAGCAACCAACCAAGGTCTATCAACCATAAATCACTAACATTCCAAAACACTATATATACATTGAGTCAAGCATCGTAAATTGCACTAAGTGTTAGTATGATGCGCACTACAAATGAAACTACACAAGTAGCAGAAATCTCATGCTTATACATGCTACCATATAGATCAACCACCAATTGTGGCCTCCATACAACTCAACAGGTCAACTAAAAGGGCATGGTTACAACCCAATCATCAACGATAACAAATATGATTCAAAACTCATTTCCAAGCAACTAAGTAGTAACCAAGCTCAAAAGTTGAACGATACCACTCATACACGACACCAATGAAAACTACCCATCAATTGGTAGCAATTCAATGATTCACGAGCGAAGAACTTATAACAGAATATGTTTGTTTAAGGCTACAACTACATGGAATATAATCATAATTTATCAAAAAAATTTAGTAGATAAAGTTATACGATCACCTCAAAACTTTTACAGTAGCCCTGCGACTCAAATTTCTGCCACATATTAAGAAATGGACCCATTCTAACGGTTCCTTACAAAATTATACACATCATAAGTTGGTTGCTCGCATTACCAACCTGTAGAAGTCAGTCCTGATTCGCCCATGCTTTGGGGTATCTAATATAATCGGATCTTCGTGAAATTTATACAGAGAGTGCATTACAATGTAGTAAACAACATATCCAAATTTCAGCTACAACCAATAACCAGATAATGAGAATCACAGTAATCACTGGAACTGTCCAGGATTTTAGTCTGCAAAATACAATCACGTTTAGCTCACACTTAAGGCTTCCTATAGAGATCAGATCTTCTTGAAATTTTTACTGTACCTTTATCGAGGATTGAATTATAACATAATAAAATTTCATCATAATCCAACCATGGGATCTCACGATATCAATAAAATAAAAACAGACCTTTTAGGGTATACAAGTTGCATGCAAGATGTTTTAAGCATGAATTAGTTCAGAGAAATTTCAACAAATCAAATTCATATAATGGCAGTGCATAATGAAATTATATACCCAAATTAAGAATTCAAGAAAATATCATGAGCTATATCAAAACCCCCAAGGTCCAACCAAGAACCCTAATTGAAGATTAACAAATTTGCACTATTCAACACAAAATTGAAGGTGATTACCAAATACCCATGTAATGATTGATGTAACCAAACCATCAAAACAAATTTGATTAAATCAGTGATCAATTTAATTAGGGAAGAGATATCTTTTAGAATTAAAACTCTCAAGGAAGGTCCCTTACCTTATTGTCCTTGTGAACAACCGTTGAACACAAAGTAAACAATGAAAATTGATGATTTCATAAAGATATTTGTATGTTTCTTTTGTTGAGAAGAAAAATCAGTCATCACCCATGAAAGAAAGAGAGAGAAATCTAGAAGAAAGTTAGGAGAGAAGTCAAGATAACGTCCCCTCCCTTCTTCTCATTTTTGTATTAACATCAAGCAACAAAATTACCGAAATGCCCTGATTCCTTTCCCACTCAACATGTGTGCAAATGAGGTGTCTTGGTGCATGTGGCTCTATCAAGGCCCTATTGTTTGGATTAAGGCACCATACACCAAATGAATGTACTTGCATTTAAATATTTACTTATTTTCTAAATTTTTGGCACCAACTAATAGGAAAAAAAATGATTCACCTAAATGGGTTGAACTAAACAAGGACAAAACTTTGGGGTCTTACACCTGAGCTCTGTGCTTTTATGAATAGACTCTTTAGATGTTGCCATCTAATCAGATTGGTTCCTCAACTCCTACAACCAAAATGCTTCCATCCACTTAGATTGGTTAGTGCCATCCTTAATAAACATAAATTTCTAGGCTCTGGAGTTTAATAATGAAACTAAAAGTTTCTCCCATACCCCCAAACTTAAATCTAACATTGTCCTCAATGTTCTAAAGATGAAATTAAAAGCATGAACAAGGAGAAACTGTTTCCGTTTAAAGCAAAGAGATAAGGAAAGATATTACCGTGTCGCATGAATATTGGGTTACCTCCCAAGAAGTGCTAAGTTTGTAAGGACCCTCAAGCTCGTCAACGCTGTTTGACTGGCCTGGCGATGATCAAGTGACGAATTAACCGCTAATGACTCGATTAGCTTAACACAAACGTTAATTAATAGAAATTAATCTAACAACGATCTAGATATGTATTTAGTATCACTGAATAGGTCTCGAAAGGTTACGTGGAATGGACTACGTGAACGTGTCAATCGGATAACAGACGAAGAAGTAATCATCAGACACGTAGGAAGGGCACAATAGTTTTTCATAATTTAGATCGACCTGGCTTCCCATATCATTTAGATGGGTGCCTTTATCATTTTGTCCGGCCTTATCTCAATTGAGAAGATAACTCATTCTGATTCTCTTTTTTATTCTTCTTCATTCTTCTTTTCTCTTTCTCTGAGTTCTTTCTCTTCTTCTCTCCGTTGATCTCGATTTCGAGGATTTGAGCGTGATTTTGTGTGAGCAATCTATCTTGAGCTTAGTATTACGTTGAACTGAAGGAGAAGGGGATGTTTCTGCTGTCGATTGGATTTTGGAAGAAACAGAAAGTCAGGGTTTGAGATGTGAATGAGCTAGGGTTTCATTCGAGGTTCAAAGAATAATTAGAAGATGGAATTGAAGATTTAGAAGTTTAATTGAAGATGGGTTTGTCACGAATTTAGAGTCAAGGTTGTTTCTTTTGAAGTTGAGGGTCGATTGGACAGAATTTGTAGGATGGTAATAGTTTCGAGAAGATTTGTTGGAAGGATTCAAAGCAAAGAAGAATCGATTCAGTGGTTTGGTGAAACCAGAATTGAGGTAATTTCTTTATCAGTAAACTTAGTTAAGAATTGATTCAATTTATAATTGATGAGTTATAAGTCAATCTTTGAACTAAGATTGAGAATAGATGTGTATGTATGGAATGAACTTGAGATTTTGAGTAACTGGTAGTGTTGCTTTGACTGTGTTCCTGTTGGTATCAATGTGATGAACTAAAAGAAGGATTGAACCGAGTAGAGTTAGATGTTGAATTGAGAATGATGATGATGAGGAGGAGGTAGATATATTGAAGAAGTGATAGTGAGGATGTAGGGGTAGTTCAGTGGTGATGCTAGTTAGAATTGATGGATGTGGATTGACTGGTTGAATGGAGTTGGAGTTAGTATATTTGATTAACTGGAATTGAGACACATGTATGTTAGAAACTATAAGTACATGTGAAGGAGTGGTGGACTGTTACAGGGGAACTAGTATAAATGTGAAATACATGGAGAAGATGTTGGAAGTAGTTGTTGAATGCCTTAAGTAACTAGAATTCAAGAAGTGAATGAATATTGAGTTTTAGTTGTGAGCTGAGTTTGAGATGCAAGTTGAGCTTAACTGAGTAAGTAGAGATTCAGGATTGGATACAAAATATTGCCCGAGATGAAGGTGTTGAATGTTTTGTCTTGAGAATGGACTTGATGTATTGGAACTGATGTTACAGAACGGATGGGGGAAGTTGAAATGGTTGTGTAAAGGTTTGGTTTGGGAAAGTTCAGAGAGGTGGTGGTTTTGTTTGTGGAGTTTAATTGAATAAAATGGGAAATGAATGGATCTGTCAGTTGCAGGAAAGAGTTGGGTTGAATCTCTTTAGTAGAAGCTTAAAGCTGCAATTGCAGGTAGGCATAGTCTTTGATTGTAAATGCAATTCAGAGTTTTGTTTTGATTAAATGTGTTGTAATGCTTTTGTAGACATAGAAATTGTATAGCAATGTAAATGAAGAAGTTAATATTGTAAAGTTAAGAGTTTTGGTGTTGCACCATGATGGTGCATTAGTGTTCTTTGACTTAGTCAATAAGACGAGTCGAATCGTATGGACTTACCGAGTTACCTATCTTGACCTAAGTTGACTCGGTTGACCGATCTGGGCCTAACCTTTGACAGTTGACCTGACTTTGACTATCAGAGACCGTTGACTGTTAGATTGACCGTTAGAGACTCTTAGATGACCAGATGGACCGGGCCTTAGTTTAGTGGGCCGGAATAATGGACTTGGGAATAGTTTTCATACTTTGATTAATTGGACCCCTTATGGTCCAAATTAGCTTTCGGTTCCTTCTACAAAGTTGTAGGTATTCATTAGACATATCAAATGGAATACAGGACCAACCCAATTGAATTAGTAAACCTTTGTATGTGCTACAAATAGATAATGAAAGGTGTAGAACCATAAATGGGCTTAGAACCATTAGATAGTTCGCTTAACCTAAAAATAGAGAATTGTATTAGATTATGTTATGATCCATGTGTGAGCCTTATGGATAATTTCTTAAAGTGTTTTCGTAATTAACGAGTTAGTCTATATTAACAACGATCGATTCGAAAGATGAACCGGTGGATTGAGTAATACAAGGTAGGCGTGGCTCGTCATCAAACCAGGTGGGAACTCTATAACCTTCTTGTAATCATTAAGCTTTCTTTATCTGCGAGCATGATAAGTATTTACTATCCGTGTGTATGATTGCTTGTACTTTGATGTACTATTCATTTATCTTTGGGTATGATGTATATGTATGAAATTGTATGAATGTGTTTGTGTTTGATATGCATTGTGATATTTCCCTGCGAGGAGTGTCTGTGTTTCCCCACGGCTCTTAGCTAAGTTAAGTAAGGCGGTAATTCATCCGTCGACAATATTATGTAGTAGGGCGGTAGTTCATCCGTATGCTATATTATTATAACTATTTCTTTAGTAGGGCAGTAGTTCATCCGTTATAATATTACTGCTTATTAATATAGTAGGGCGGTAGTTCATCCGTAAGCAATAGTACTTAGTAGGGCGGTAGTTCATCCGTTATGATATTATATATACTATTCTATTTGAGGGAAATCACTCGTGTGCATATTATACTTGTTTGACTAACTTTCTGATCTTGATGGTAATATTCTGAATCATGGTTTGTATGGGCACTCTGTGTGGAAGATGTTATTATTACTGATTAGGGTTGCTTTCGCGTCGTCTTCTCCAATGAGTTTGGCGAGGTTAGAGTGACACTTGCTTCGTGATGCTAAAATTGTTGTATGATTAGTTTCTTCTTACTTCTTTCAATTTATATTCTTTAGAACTGTGAAGCATATTAGTGATTACTTGAGAGTTATAGGTTATCATTGAGCCCCCATTTTGGGATGATGTGCTCACTCGTTTCCACTTCAGTTTCAGTTTTCCGAAGAGATGGTATGCTTGAAGACATCCGCTTCCGTAGCTTAAACTGATAGCCGATTAAGAACATTTTTGTATCATTCTTATATAAGAATTCTTATTGTTTGTATAACAATACACAATTATATTAATACCATTTTGGGAATTTTCATCTATAAAGTATTTGAGTGTTTGGGAATTAGTTTTATTTTACTTTATGTAATTATGTTCCTTAAGATCGGTGATCTAGAAGTTGTTACTTCAGGTTTAGGTTGTAATCCTATTGGCTAAGTAGGTTTAGTAAATGGGGCGTCACAAAGTTTAACGTCTTCAGCCAGACTAAGAAAGGATTAGTCACCTCATAAAATCATAAAGTAATAATAGGAATTTAATGGGTCATCAAAACCAAATAGAGCTATCACAAGTAAAAGGAATCTGCAACATGCCGGAAAATAAACAAATAAAGCACACCCTTGTCTAGTTTCGCTTAAGACAACTATATCTAGTTGTGGTTCGAGTTCGAGTTCTATAACCGGGTCCAAATAAAATATTTTCATGGGCTGGATTTCCTCGTAGCTAAGATCCAATTCAGGTATTAGAGTCTGAAAAAACTCAAGTAAAAACTTAGAAGCACATAATAATAACCTAAATAACTGCGGATCCTAAAAGTCAATCAGGTTTGACTCACACAATTGACCACGATGAAACTGGCGGTCAATCTTAAGCAAATGTGTCGATACTAATTTCCTAAAGTACTTAGGTTTAATCTCAAAACTAAATAATTGACACATCTGAAACTTATACGTTCCCACAATTGGTTGAAAAATATTTGGTGGGAAAACAAAATCAATCTGGGTATCATAGCCTGGGTAAACCACATCAACCAGAGGATGGGTTTCTAACAACTGACTTTTTTCCTTATGGACATCACTAGGTTCTGAAGAACTAATATGAAGGCAATCTGGCACAATGGTTGAGGCACATATATCAAGTCCCAAGTGAGGGATCTCTACAAGAGCTAAAGGTAAAGCACGGGAGAATGATAATCACCCCCAAACTTAGAGTTTTGGGTGTCTCTAGATAGACTATGTACAATTTCCCTAATTTCTAGATCATCGGAATCCTCGAAAATGGTCAATTGCTTCTTCTAAGTTATAATCGGAAGGTGCATCCTCACTCATCATATTTGAAAGCTCTACGAGTTCATCTTCTTTTTCTAAGACTAATGTTTCTAAATCGTTAGACTCTAAAACAATGTTCTCGAGAATAAACTCGTTCCTCAAAACTATCATCGGCTTCGTAATCATAAGGAAAACTACATCGTCTAAAACGGTGGTATCTCTAGTCAAATCCTCGTCCTTTTGAATAGGTGAATAATTATTAAAGTTATTTGAATTTGAACTAGAAATATTATCATTGTAAAGCTCAATTGGAGTAACAAAATCCCGATCACTATGCCTACATATTTGATTCTTCATCAGCACTATCCTCATCATAATCATCATAAGAGCATGAAAATGGTTGAACCTCATCTAAAGTAGTGTTACCAATTCTATCCTCGTCATCCCGATTATAAAAATTGTTCTCATTTTCGCGGGTGATATTGGAAAGAATGTATTGGCAATCAAGAGTAATTCGAGCAATTCTTTCTTCCGTCTCTAACTCTAACCTACGTGTTGTCTCAGCAAACTCACGTGTTGACTCAGTTAACTTATGCGTTGACTCAAGTATCCTACGTGCTTCATCTAGAGAAGAGGAATTATAGGAATTTTGCTTGTATGACCCGTGCTTGTGTGGATAGTAATTGGGCTCATCATGGTATGAGCCATAACCTTGAAAAGGCTGATGTTCCCAACCACTATTCACACTATGGTCAAAGTAGTAACGTCCATTTTGAAACTCAGTCGGATATTCGTTGTATTGGCTATTGTAATACCAGTTCGACATTCATTGCAGGGGTGTGAGTTGTCACACAAAATAAAACCCACTGACAGGGGATTCGTGGGTGGATAGAATCTTACCTCCCGTACCAGACGGGCGATGAACCGTTGAAGTCGACTCAGGCCACCGACTCCTATGTCAGTGTACGAACCCGAGGGGACGAGACAAGATATCATGAATCGTCGTCCTTCCCGCAAACAATTTATATTTAATTTTTAACCCTTCCTTAGGGTTTTAAAAATAATCTCCAAGTCCTGAAAAATAAAGTCCAAAAAGTCCAAAAATAAAAGAAAAATTACAAAAATATAACCCTATTTACAGATTCTAAAAATAAAACAAAATAGCTATATAAAAAATCTTCTTCTTCACTCCTTTCAGATTCCTCTTTTCTTTCCTTCTTTGGCGATGCTTTCCTTTTATAGCTATTTTTCTTTCCTTGTAGCTTCGCTCCAAATCAAAAGAATCGAAAAATACCAAAGGCGTAAAAGAGAACAAAAAAAATAATAAAAAGATGGGCACTTGAAACTTCTAGTCTTTATGCAAGGTTGAAGATGAAGTTGAGAATGCTTTTATAATAACAACACACCTAATGTCTTGATTTTGAAATTTATAGTCGTTGAGCATTCACTACACCAAATTCTCGGGATTAGAAAAGAACCGGCCGTTACAAAACGGGTTGTAACGACCCTACTTGTTGCAAAAGTGGGTGTTACATTTTTTTTGTAACGGCTTTGTGGCCGTTACGAATTTTTTTTGTAACGGCCCTCGTAACAGGCTTGAGCCGTTTCGAATTTGCCACATGGTAACAAACTCGGGGTAAAATTCACGAATTTTTTTGCAACGGGGCTGTTGTAACAGCTCAGAGCCGTTACGAACTTTTTTTGTAACAAAAAAAATCAGCGGTCAAGCCTTGACCTGGTCAAAATTGGTCAATTTTGACCGGTCAAGGCCGACCGACGATAATTTTTTTTGGGAAATAAGTTTGAATTCTAAATTCAATACATTCATGACCACACTCAACAACAATTTCTTCAATCTATGCAAAAGAACATTCATTCAATTCATAATCACATTCATTCAATTCATCTCAGGTTCATATAACAAAGAAACTGAACATATAACAAAGAAACTGAAATTTCTCCAAGTACCAAATTTCTCAAAGAAACTTTCTAAAGGAATACATACATTATTTATAGTGTGTAAAGGACTAGAGATATATCAGACAAAAATTCCCAAGGAAGATATCTGAAGTATATGTTACCAGATCCTCCAAATGGCGAGAAGCATTTCTCTCTGGAGACAACTCCCAATCTTCATCACTCTCTCCATAATTCGGGTCCGGCATTCCAAAACTGCCATGTAACTATTGTTAAGATATAACAAATAATGAGAACTCAATATGAACAAGCTAGAAGTTTCGCAAGTGAAATGTCAGGTACAGACCTGCATCAAATCCTCCAGAGATAAGAATTATATCGGGATCAAAATCCTTGGTAATAGGAATCAATACATGATCCCAGACAGCAAAATAATCAGCGTCACCAACACCTGCAGACTCCCATGGAACATTTACATTGTACCCGGCCCTAAACACTTTTCCGGTCATAGAGTGGCCACCAGCTTTCCCAGCTGGATAAAATTTTCCTTTGTCATACCTATGAAAACACATGACATCGAAAATATTATTACTTGTGGATATACATTACGAAAATACAAGAGCTTTTAACATTTTATATACCTATGGACAGAAAAAACCAACACGCGATTATCTTCCCAAAACACTTTTTGGGTACCATTACCATGATGAATATCCCAATCGACAATTAGTATTTTGCGAATACCTAATTCTGGCTGCAAATAAAAGAAAAAAAGAGAGGAAATGATAGTAAATAGATTGTCGCGATTTGAGTCAATTGAAACATCTAAATCACTTATTGCAACATTCCATACTCTTTCTTTCAGAAGATAGCTTGCTGCTACAGCCACGTTGTTGAATAGACAAAAGCCCTTTGCAAGATCTGGTTCGGCATGATGTCCAGGGGATCTAACAATGGCAACAACACTATCTAATTCTCCTGTTGCAACCTTTTCAGTCGCCTAAGCAATAACAATGATATTAACTAACACTAATATTAATATCTATTAATATTGAATCTAGTTAAAATACATCACAACAATCCATGAGGATATCTCTGTTACAACTAACAACAATCCATGAGGATAACTCTGGAACTACTAACGCATATTGTGTGACTATAAAACCTTGAGTGAATGCGAACACCAAGTTGTCTAATGTGTACAAGTACACATAATTAAAAACATATGTATTGTCAACAATTGTAAACACGAATTGTGATCCCACGAAATTCTCAACAAGAAAATTCTTACCAACAAGACAACTAATCCAGCACCTGACTAGACAAAATTGAACCATGACAGAACTCTAGCATTCTTAATTTATGTATAGTCATTGAATCAAGTGTCAAACATAGCGAACCGAATTTATCAAAAAGCAGTAGGAGTTGGGTAAGTAACATGTGAACTTGTTGAAACTCAAATAATCATATTCCTGAAATTTGTTGCATCAAAAAAGAGAACCATGTGCATTGTCTCTCTCACATCATTAGCTAGCATCAAAACTTCAGTCTCTAAGTAAGCAACTTCAGTAAATGATGTAACATTTACTTACATCTTGTTTCGTAGAGGTCATGCCCCGTTCATGATCTTTTCGGCCCGACTTCCTAGTATTCCATCTTGCAAACCGAGGTTTGCATTTGCCTAGTTCGCCTTCATTTTTGCTGATCGAGTGTGTAACAAAGCAAACCAAAACTGAGAAAACAATAATATAACCAAAGTCACTTGTGAGTCATTATTTGGTTTCCCCTCATAAACATTCAAAGACATGAGATATTCAAAATCACTTACCAATATGTATAAGATACAACCCTTAACTGAATTATAGGGTTTATCGTCTTTTTTTAAAGCTTCCAGCAGCAGTCTGGTGAGCAACAACATTAAATATGTTGTTAGATAGAAAGCATGGATCAACATTAAATTTGGTTTCCCCTCGTTAGATAGAAAGCGTGGATCAAATACATTGTTAGTAGTCTGGTGAGCAACAACATTAAATCTTAAAGGGGTTAATGCATATATATACATACATAAAATGAACTATATAAGAACTTTCTGGATTTCTAAAAGCTTTTAAAACTTCTACTTTCATGTAGAGATAACAGAGCTAAAGTTGAGTACCTTCCCCAAATCACCTAGAGAAGGTCTAGCACTAGCATTCCAAGCTCAATCCTCCCTTCAATCATATGTGAACCCTAAAGAGATAGTCCCTTTACCAGCTTTCAAAAAGTTCATATAATCAGCACCGTAGAAAAAGAATTCACCACGTTCTACAACTTTACAAGTATTTGGGGTTCAAATATTCAAAATCGATACCAAGTCAGAAATTACCTTTGTTATACTTTCTTTCCTTACTAACCCATGTCTTAAAACTGCAACAAATTGTTGTGCAGGCGTTTCTACCCCTGATTTGTGTTCCTAACAACCTCAAATCTGACTTAAAAACATTAAAAATCCACAATACATCATACAATTCTAACTTAAATACTAAAGAAATATTCAGAATCCAAAAGATAAGATAAAATTAATTTGTCAATCCAAAATATTCATGAGAACAAAACTAATTTGTCAATCCAAAATATTCATGAGAACAAAACTAATTTGTCAGTGTAGTCAAGAATCCAATTGGCAAACACCTGGCATGTACATGTTTTAAAGCTAGCAAAGAAGAAAAAGAGTTAACACCTACCGTGGTGGAGGCTTCCCATCTCTTTGTGTTCTTTGTAGGATCCACTAAAACTTTATCTTTTGCATCCTCGGTAGTCCGAGAGGATGAAGGAGATTGAAAGATGGCTATGGGGGATTGAGTCTTGGCACCTTTGGTGTGGTTGTCTTTCTTTGCCTTAACACCTTTTGGCCTAGAACCCTCCCCGAGTTGCATTTACACTCATATTCCTCATTTATCTGTCCAAAGCATAACATTAACGAGAATGGAAAAACATATCGGAACTAACTATTAAAGATTAAATATGTCTATTATAAATTTGACTAATAACACCACCAACAACTGACTCTTAAAGATTAAACATGTCTATTATAAATTTGACTAATAACCTCAATTCCACCAGGAAAACGAACAACCACAGCAAATATCGACAGACACAATTTATAAAACACCACCAACAACAACAAAAAGACTAGTTCATAAAAATAAAATAAAAAATAGTCAAACCAAAATCAACAAATCCAGTTCATAAACCATCACCAACAACAAAAATACTACTACGCATCGATCTAATAATCATCACTCCCGAATTCCCCCGATAAAAGAAAAACCAAAACAAAATCGCAAATGCGATTCAAAGAACAAACCTCTCTACTAATCTCATCTTCTTCATCATCTTAATCATTCACTTTTACGGTTTTGATTAAGTGATTCATCTTCATAGCCCATGCTTTAATCTACTCAACTCCATACGAACCACCTCCCCAAGGAAGTCGCTACAACTCCTACAATCAGAAGGAAAAACCAAATTTTCAATAGATAACTAAAACCTAGAAAGATAAGATAACCAAAACCCAGAAAGATAAAACAGAGACAAACTAAAATTAAACTAACCGCACCTAATTCTGTTGGTTTAATTCCAATAGATTTCATGTTTTAAACAAAATCCCTAATTCTCAAAACCCTGAAATCAGTTTTACAAAAACCTAAATTTCAATATTGCGATTAAACCAAAATTTGAAAACATAGATGTGAAATAAGCGAAAAATGATGTTTGGGTTTGAAGAACTTACCCATTTTGACGATCCATGGTTTTTATTGAAGCCTTTTTCTCTCGATTTGTATGGTGTAAAAAACCTAATTGGGTCAATGAGTTATCTTCTTCTTCCTTCAATGATACCAAATCATCTTCAATTCAGCATACATGACAAATCGAAAAAACTAAAACCCTACAGATGATGAAAGACTTGTACAGATCTATGAAATCAAAATCCTAAACTAGATTAACAGACGATGAAAAACCTTAAATCGAAAAACTGGTGATAAAAGAGAAAAGAAATGAAAAACGAGAAGCAAAGTCGATGATTGAAGATGATTGAGAGCTTTCTGTGATGTTTCTTGGCTGTCGATTATTGAAGATGAAGATGAAGTTTCACTAGGGTTCGGAGGCGGGAGCGAGAAATGGAGAAAAGAGAAATGGGAAATGAAAAACCGATAGGTCGATTCTCACTAAGGCATGGGATGAAAAGAATCACCCATGTGAATGGCACACGCATACGTGGAAATATACTCTAGTGTTACTCATCTTGGGTGGAAACACAAAGAATACGCGTGTGAATGACACACCCACTAATTGCAAGTGTGACGACCAGTGTGACCAAGCGTGTGGTCTGGCACGCCTATAAAAAATTTCGTAACGGCTGTCCTCTTATTTACGAACTTTTAAGATATTAGTAACGGCTTCCACATTACAAATTTTTGTAACGGCCATTTGTAACGGGAAATTTGTAACGGCCCATAAACCGTTACGAATTCCTGTTACTAATCCGGGAATTTGGTGTAGTGATTCAATGGCTTGTACTTTGTACCTAAAAAGTAATATTTTTATACTACTAACATTTAAGTCGGCAAGGTCGAGATTTCAAACCATGCCGACTACCTATCCCTGACAGCATTATTAGCATGGGATGGTCGACAAGGTCGAGCTTACAAACCATGTCGACTTACTGCAACTCTAATATTGTTTAAAACTGCACAAAAAAGAATAAGTTTTAAAGCAACTGAAGCGAAAATTAACATGAGTCGGGTTTAACAAGTCTAAAACCATAATTTAAAAGTTCAAAACATAATGTACGAGTTCAAACCACAATCTAAGTTTCTAAACCAAGTGAAACATAATAAAATTTAAGAATTTCATGGATCCTTGTTGTTGTTGTTATCTTCCTCCACATCACTAGCTTTTTCACCATCACTAGCTTTTTCACCAGCATCAACTTTTGCTTTTCCCTTATCTGGACCTATGTAGTCACCGACCTCATTGTAATAGGGGTTCACTCCAGAAAAGTCACATGCCCTGAAAAAAGTCCTTGGATCAACCTCCTCTTTTTTCTCCTATGATGATGTGCATTCTTCATAGTTGAGGGGATTGCTAGGACTATCCATAAACCTTAGAAATTCTTTAGGATCTTCCTTACCCATCAGAAGCAACTTTTCTTACAGGGCAATTCTTTTCAGTTTCATCTTTAGGATCTTCTAAACCAGGATAAATCCTGTCAATAAATTCCAATAGCTCTGCTGCATATTACTAACAATACAAGGAATATCTTTTATTTTTGCCTCTGGGAACATAAACAATACACAAATAAGAGATATGAAAATTCTATACATTGAAACATGGTTCTGGTAATACAGTCGGCAGGGTCGATAATCTAAACACTGCCGACTAAATCAGAGTCGGAGGGGTTGTAATCATATACCACGCCAACTAATACATAGTCGGAATGGTCTTATTTAAGAAATATGCCGACTATTAACTAAGGAAAATCAAGTTTCTGTGACCTAAAGTCGGCATGGTACAAGTATAAGACAATGCCGACTAGCTGTAAGTCAGCAGGGTTGGTTATTATACCCTGCCGGCCCTGGTTATTGTCTAACAGTCGCCACGACTGTTATGAAATGTCGACAGGTTATTCATCCTGAGACCATGCCAGCTCTTACAAAATATCAACAGTCGGCGTGGTTTTAAATTATCGACCTTGACGACTAAAAACACATAAATCATAATTTTCGATTTCTAACATAATATAACAATCATACAACACATCAGAATAATGGGTTTGAGTTTAGAAATCACTTACAGTCTTCTTTTCGTCGCTAGATGGTTCTTCTCAACATTCTCAGGGATTGCATTCTCGGGTTTACTCATTCCAACTTTTTCTTTACCTTTTCCCTCTGATTTGGATCTTTTCATGTTACCTGTTGAATAACATTTTTTGTAGAATATCAAAATTGAAATTTTGTAGAATATTTCAATAGCATTCTCTTGCTACTGGATCGAACCATTTTTTGTAGAATATCAAAATTGAAATTTTTGGTTGATGGAATAACATGAAGGAAGGAGAAGAGGAGAGGGATTAGAGACGATAGATTAGAAGAAGATTAACAGTTTTTAGTTTTTAAGTTTAGGGTTTAGTTTTAGGTTAATTAGTGCAGGGGTACTAAAGTAACTTCATCCTGTTTTGGCCTCCCCTTAGTAAGGGCACCACGTCCATTTAAATCTGGGTATATACCCTAATCTCGCCGGGTTACAAAACCTCGCACTTTTAGGGGCGACCCCGAAAGAATTAGGGGCGACTTTTTTATTCCCAACCCATATACACCGTTAAGGGATGTCCAAAAACGCGGAGAATACGTTAATGCCCTTACACAATCGGAAGCTATTATGTGCCCGATTATTATACATTAATCGGAAGTTTAGTAGCTATATTATACTACGATTATATTGATTTTGTGCCAAGCGCGTATCTGGCTTCTATAATAATCGGTAGGAAAAATAACCTCACTAGACTACCGATTATAGTAGCTCCTAAATACCCAAAATTGGTGATTTCGCCAAGGAAGAAATTTGGGGCAACTGTATAATCGGAAGTCTTATTAACTACCGATTATTCTAGTTCCCAAATTCGAAAAAAATGACATTTCTGCAAAAACTAAATTTGGGGCAACTGTATAATCGGTAGGTTATTAGCTACCGATTAATATAGTTCCCAAATTCGAGAAAAATGACATTTCTGCAAAAACAAAATTTGGGGCAATCGTATAATCGGAAGTTAAAATACTTCATTTGACTACCGATTATACGGTTTTCTAACAAAATACACAAATTGGAACTCTAAACTCTATATAAGGATTGTATCCTTTTACTCTCTATGGAACACAAATACCTTTAAACTCTCTC
This sequence comes from Papaver armeniacum, assembly GCA_023531295.1. Classification (NCBI taxonomy): domain Eukaryota; kingdom Viridiplantae; phylum Streptophyta; class Magnoliopsida; order Ranunculales; family Papaveraceae; genus Papaver; species Papaver armeniacum. The sequence goes on from JAJJWW010016659.1 coordinate 82,496, forward strand.
CAACATCATCTTCAACATAATGGCCCAACCATTCATTAATCCTACGGAGTTCACCATTGAAGAAGATTTATCTTTATGTAGGCGCTATGTTGATTCTATCCGAGACGAGGAGAAGAACGTAGGCAAGGAGGCATAATGAGTATGAGTTATTTAGGGAAAATTCACGAAAAATTTCACAGCGACGACACAGGTAACCCAAACAACCGTCACTCCGCTGATCTTTTCTGCCGAGTTGGTTCAATAAATGGACACGTCCAAGAATTCTTCCATTTAACTTATCTTGTGAATCAATATCGATTGAGGGGTGAAACCAATGATGAGGTTATAGAACGATCTCTCGGGGATTGGCGGAGATGGAAAATATCAAGCTTCCGTTATGAAGCTCATTTTAGAATCCTTAGGGCGATGGAAAGATTTAATCCGTTTAGGAATTTTCCAACACGTCCACGACGCTAATCACGATACCTTGTAATAGAATTGAGGGAGTTCAATGTAAAATTATGATGATGTGTAGGTGATATTGTTATGAATTTCAAAATATTTATGAAAATCGGAAGTTTTAATTGATGATCTAACTACCGATTATACGCCAACGGCTAGTTCGTTCAAAAGAAACTAGCCGTGCCTCGAAAACCACGTACAATCGGTTGATAATACATATTGATAAACCTCCGATTATACTACTCTAATGAAACTGAGAACTCTGTTGACAAAACATCCTATAATCGGAAGTATATAACAATACATATTTACCGATTACAAATAATCGGAGGAATTGTTAAAACATGGCCTACCGATTGTGTGTAATAATTGTACGCAATTTCATTGAGTCTTGTAAAAGTACGCATCAACGGCCATATTTTCAAAAAAAATAGACGTTGGGACTCTCATCTATATAAGGACGGTAAACTCTTCTTATTTATGCACCAAACAACACATATATAACATTGTGTATTCTACAAATAGATTTTTCATCGTCTACTCTTGTGAATTCATTGTATATCTCAACTTACAAGCATGGCAACGTTTTGACGAGATGAAGATTTGGTCATTGTGAAAACATGGTATCGTGAAACAAGACGTGAAGATGTCATAGCGGGAAGGTTAACACCCGAAGTCTTTTGGGCGAGGGTATATAGCCAATTTGTGCGAGAGTATGGAAATCCAAAGCAAAGATCACTCAAACAAGTTCATGATCGTTTCCGACTTGTCCAAAAAGGGGTAAATGATTACATAACGATACAAAAGAGGATGTTTAACACTAGCCACTTAAGCTTGTCGATCCAACAATTTGTAAGTATAACGCTCGGGTGTTTAATCTTTCTTACTAAAACGAAGTTGACATTAATTTATGTTTGTTTATATATGAGACACTCGCAAAAAAGACATTACTTAGTGGAAAAGGGTGAAGAATTCACTTATGATGGAAGTTATGAATTCTCGAAGTCCGTAGTAACAAAGATAAATGTTTTTCTTTGGTTTTAATCGGAAGTTATTATTTTATATTGTCTACCGATTCAAGGGAAGATTTTCACCTATTTTTTCAGAATTTGGTGACAATCGGAAGTTTATTCAGTATGTTGTCTACCGATTCTAGGAAGATTTTCAGCTTTTTTCAGACTATGGTGACAATCGGAAGTTTATTCAATATGTTGTCTACCGATTCAGGAAAAATTTACGATTTATTTTTTGTCGTAGTATGGTGACAATCGGATGTTTATATAATATGTAATCTACCGATTCTCGGGAAAAAAATTTCGATTGTTTTATCGACCTTTTAATCGGAAGATAAGTTCAAAAAGTTAATAACCGATTATAATATTGATTGAGTCTGTTTACAAAAGCTTGTATAATCGGTTGATATATTAAAAATATAACTACCGATTATAGCTTTAGACTTCACAGTATTTTCCACAAAATTCCAAAAAAATATATGTACAAATAGGGCTTTCCAAAATACATCTTTCAAACATAACAATCATTGATCTTCATCATCGGAGGAACCAATTCAAAGTAGGCCTTAGGAAATCCACCTTCATGACGCGATCCCAATCCAACATGTTGGTCTCATATTGTTTCAACCAATCGTTACAATGATTCGTTGGGAAGTAATCGCTCCAACCAGCCAACGGAGGTAATGGGCAATCCTCTTTACTCTTAAACCGATAAAATGCATCTCATTCACAAATGCCATAACAATTCTTCTATCTTTAACCGATTGATCGCAAACCGTCCTTGTAGGTGTAAACGTATTAGAATGTCCATACCTAGGAGGAACAAAGAAATGTACCATGCAATTCAAAGCGTCCGCTAAGAGATATCCACATTTAGGCATTGTCATCCAATACTTGGATCCGATTGTCTTCAATCCCTTTCGGCACTTTACACGCGCAACAAAGTCTTTGAACTCTAGTTCTTTGTCGTGCCTATCTCCTTCCTTCATCATCTCCATATAGAAATCCTTGTCCTTTATTAGTTGTACCGCCATCTTAGTTCTTAAATTTGCCATTGGGTGACATCTTCGTTCACCGCCTCTCCAAAGTAACCAATTTGTTCCGAGGCGACGTGAAACCCGCAATTGCCATCCCCATCAACCTCGTCGGTGGACAAAACAAATGGAACAATGAGTGGAGGGAGTTGTTTCATATACTCTTCTATAATCGTATACCTTGATCGTGTTGGTCTTCCATGAAAATCCCTAGGACAACGAAGAGTACCATACTTCTCTCTTATAGTCACCATTTCCGTTGAATGTGTTTGTGGCGAGTCGCTCATTTGATCAATAACTACGGAGCTAGTTTGGGTCTCCACTAACACAACTTGTTCCCAAACATCGACTTGACTTACTTGAAAAGGCTTCTTAGAGAGTTTTGGACTTCCATTTTGATCTTTTCTTGGACGACCTCTTTTCTTTGGTTGCGGCTCATCTTCAAATTCGCTTCCGAACGCTCATGCCGACACAATATTCTTTTATTAAACAAATGATCCTTTAATTCTTTTCTTTCAATGGTCCTCGACCTCTTGGTACCCTTCCTTGGTTTTTTAGCTTGGAAATGGCGATGGCAATTGTGTCTGAGGTTGCATTGAATGTGCCACGTACACCGCAAGTTTGGCTTCAGAAACACTACCGCTATTGCATGCATTAAGGCTTGATCGTTATCCGTTACAATAACCCTTGGAAAATCATCCCCATTGTAAATGGACCTCAGCGTCTCCAGCATCCAAATGAAACTCACGTTGTTCTCATGATCCATTAAACCCCATGCAATCGTAAAGGTGTTTTTGTCCGAAGTGTGACAAGCAATGTTCAACAACGGCATGTTATATTTGTTTGTCTTGTAAGTGGCATCTATCAACACAATTTGATAAAAACACTGAGCCAATTTTATCATTTCGGGATGTGCCAAGAAAATACGTACCACTTTACCATCCTTTTCTTCCGTTCTCAACGTGTAGTCGTGTAACTCAGCTAACCACTGCGATTGTTGCATGACCGTTCTACCATCCCATTCCGTCCTTTTGATCGTAGCTAGGGCCGACTTAATTGTAGATAAAGAAGACAAGTTGTCGGGGTCGTCCGCCTTTATTTTACTTAAGATCGCACTCGCCTTTTGGATACGCATAGACCTCACTGTCTCCATTTCATGTGGTTTTAACTTCGCAACCATTACATGTCCAATAAGAGTATCCGGATCATCGTGGTTGTGACAACCATTAGCAACTTTAGACATTTTCCAATCTTTACTTTCCTTACCATCGGGCTTATAGAAGACAATCTTAAATGGGCATCCAATCTTCTTCGTATGAGTTCGGTACTTCTTCCTCTCCGTCTTCCTTACATACTTATTATTCTTTCCCTCGTGACTCTTCTTCTCCCCACCTCGCTCACATACCATTTCAAACCGAATATTCTTAACGCAACGGTTCTGAACTACCACGCACATCTTCTCTTTTTCCTTGTTCATAAGCCATTCCTTGGCCTCCTTCTTACTTCCAAATATCTAAATGGGCATATTACAAAACAAAAATAATAAGCATAACCATCTAACATACACGATTGGAAAAAGAAAAGATAATTCATGACCATTCCAAATCGTTTGCATAGTGTAGGGAAGTATCGGGCCTCAAATAATAATCGTCATCAACCGCTACAATGAGCCTACGACAACAACAACAAGTTATGCATTAGCAATCGGAAGGAAGTTTAGATAATAAGTAAACGATTGTAACACAATCGGTGATTTAATACTATACACGAGAACCGATTATAATAAATCGGTAGTCATGTACGCATATAGTCTACCGATTAACGACATACGTAAATGAACAATTCTTACGTACCAAAAAGCTTCAATAATCGGAGGGACTATAAATTCATGAATCAACCGATTATTATATACCAATAATCGGACGTTTATTCATGTAGAGAAATTCCGATTATGAGAAATTGAAGCTTTCAATTTGGGATTTTTTCATATTCGGCATATTAATACATCAAAATATACCCGATTATTGATAATCGGTAGATATGTTACTAAATTAACTACCGAATATATGTCGTTCATGTCATTCAATGCATGCAGAAATCGAATTTTCACGTTCGAAAACACACACAAACGCACGTAACATGGATAACATGGGTATTAGAGTTTGTTAACAACATACCCGTATGTTTGATGAATCGTTAGCTTCGATCTCGGGTGATTCTCCATTTTCTTCCATGAAAGCGTCGTCTAGGGTTTCATCTCCATCAAAGTTTGGATCATTCAACATATACCCCAAATCGTCATCTCTAAACGGTAGTGAACCTTGAAATTCAACAACTTCACGTCCTCCTTCTTCGTGCCCATCCATGTTTATGGAAGTTGGCAAAAATCGGAAGTTGGCAACATATACCCACTTCTTCTTCTTTTTTCTTCTTCTTCTCTCACTCAATCGGGAGTTACCTCGCGATGAGTCAAATTTTTTTCCAAACACTAATATATAGACCTTGATGTAACTACCGATTCAGAGTTTGCTACCGATTATTGAGTGAAACTACCGATTATTGTTTTGGCTACCGAATATTATAGTTTTTGTCAAAGGTTGAATCCCTGACCACTTATAATCGGTAGGGTTATAAGTTTTATCATCTACCGATTATGGCAGATTTCAAAATTTCGCAAATAAGGATTTTTGCAAAAACTCAATTTGGGGCAACCTATAATCGGTAGGTTGTGGAACCTATTTGTCTTACGATTATGGCTACATCCAAATCACGAACCACATGGTTATGCCTGGATCTGTACACTCAAAACCTATGGAATTTGGCAAGGGTTCGATCTGGGGCTCCTTATAATCGGTAGGTTGTTAAGTTGGTAACGCTACCGATTATGGTAGATTTCAAAATTCATCAAATGAAGGATTTTAGAAAAAACTCATTTTGGGGCAACCTATAATCGGTAGGGTATGGAACCTACTTGACGTCCGATTATGGATACATCCAAAACACGAACCACATGGTTATGGCTGGCTGTGTACACTCAAAACCTATGCAATATGGCAAAGGTTGATCTGGGCTCGTTATAATCGGTGGGTTATATAATTATATACCCTACCGATTATGGTATATTTCAAAATTCATTACGTGAAGGATTTTAGAAAAAACTAAATTTGGGGCAACTTATAATCGGTAGTTTATGTAACCTATTAGGCTTCCGATTATGGCTACATCCACAGCTCAAGCCAAGTGGTTATGGCTGGCTGTGTACACTCAAAACCTATGGAATTTGGCCAAGGTTGGACATGGGGCTCCTTATAATCGGTAGTATTACATGTTGGATAAGATACCGATTATGTAAGGGATTATTAGCCGAAGTATCTACACAACAATCGGTAGGTATAGTTTCAATTTAACCTACCGATTCACATTTAACCTACCGATTATGGTGTTGGCTACCGATTATATAAGGGCATATTGGCCATTTCGAAAAATCGAAGATAAGGGGTAGCTTAGATTTACGTTTGGGTGACCTTTTTGTCTTTTAGTGTCGCCCCTAATTCTTTTGGGTCGCCCTAAAAATGCCAAAGTTACAAAAGTGTGGTTTATTTTTTG
>JAJJWW010016660.1:0-75930 GCA_023531295.1 Papaver armeniacum
CAAAATGACTAAAGATGCTTTTGATCCAACAAAAATAAACCACCCAATCAGATGGCCTACTTACCCTGCCTGCCACACAGATATCATTTCGATGAAATTGACCCCCTAAAATAGATAAAATATCTGTTTACAAGTGAAGATTTAATGGGAGGATTACCGTTCTGGTGCTGTATGCCCAAGAATTTTTCCACACCATACCCTTTTCTCCCTTCTCGTTCTCAAAGTAGATCTCAAACATTTTTGCAAAAATTTTGGCCGAGGCAATGTGAGGTTGCACCTTGCACTCCACGACCAGTATTTGGAACAAAAGCCTGGGAACAAAAAAGGAATAACGTAATCGAACAAAAGAAAATAAAGTTCACAAATTCTTCACATGGAATATAATAAAGATAAAGCAAAATGGAATGTATGTCTCACCTTAACACTTGTTGTATATAAACCTCCAGCAAACTTCATAAATTCTTCGATACAGCTCCAAAACTTCAAGAACCTGATCAAGTATATCTATTATAATATTGACCATATTTTCATGGCGTAAAAAATATTTTCCCCTAATTTTTATTGAGAATTCCACAAACAGTTTTATCCAAACAGACGCAGAAAAAGAGAAAGCATAAAGAAACAAAGCGATATCACAGAATTCGAGTTATGTTAAACGTTTACCTCTTGATCTGCTTCATCTTTTGTTGCAAAAGCCGTATGCTCTTTTTTGCCAAAGAAATTCACGACTCCTACAGGCATTAAACATGTGAGTAAATGGTAGTGCACCACTTAGAGATGTATATGGGTAAGACGTAACTACGACTTAAGCGCAAGAACTCTCATTGAGTCATCTACAAGGTGAATGTTCTCCGAGACATAATTGAGGCATAAGTACACTCACCTCTACCAAGTACATACATAAATCTATGTGTGAGATATCCTCACAAAAGGAAACAATGAATACCTGATGAAGGGAGTAGGACTGCTGAATTCCCAGCAAACAACATTGCACCACTGGTTAAGCCTCAAGAGCAAGTCACGATGTCCTCTAATCCATTTTGAAAAGTAGGGATACATGACTGTTTCACTAGTAGGACCGAATTGCGATAGGAACCTCTAAGTCTGTGTCTCCAGACTTTGTAACCCACGCGACCTGAATGTGAGAGTGAACGAACGAGTAAGTGAGTTACTTATAGTCATGCAAGGTTACAAAGTCTATGAAAAGTTAGTTGATAAAGACAGGTTAACAGTTGAGTCAAACAAAACTTCCTGGCGAGTGTGAACAAAAACAGGCATCAGTCTATCAGCGGGAAACATAAGAAACCTCTACTCAGTGGAGTTCCAAAACAAGAGATTCACCAAAGGCTAATTCTACCTTATATACAAAGAAAAAACAACATTTTGTATGATTTAACAGCAACCTGAAGTCAGAGTTATTTTACAGTTTATGATTATTAGATAGTTCTACAACAACTAGCTAATGTATGGTTGTACGGGGCATTTAGATTCTCACCTCTGGAGCGAAGCCCTCAATGTGGTCCTTCTCTTTCTGTAACACAGTGGAAGACACAAACACATGGAAGTAGCGATTCTTGATCTTCATTTTCTTGATTTCAGCATCAAAGAATGTCTGCATGAGGACAACAGTGTAAATCAGTAACATAATCATATCACCTCAATATGTTCGATTGAATGCCATAAATTAAACCAAAGCCAAATTACTAGCTCATATAGGTACACAAGGATATCAAGTAACTTAAAAAAGTTGACATACTTGCATAATTTCCCAAATAGCCATAGACCATGGCCTAAGGATATAACAACCAGAGATATCATATCACCACTAACAACAAACTGCACAAAACAAGAGAGCAGAATACACATTCATTACAGATCTACTCACTGCCACATTACAAAAGTAAGAACACAAGTGGTCAACTAGATACCTCAGAATACCAATCTCCGAAATTTTAATCTTTCTTATTAGATAATCCAAGACCAGTCTCTTTTTTGATCTCCTTCTTTGTTCCAGCACCACCAACATAAAATTAATTGTCGCTGATACAGGACCGCCACCGCTGCTGCCACCACCTGAATATATTCAAAACGTTCAGCTTAAAACGGATGAAACCACAGCTACTCAAAAATCAACAATTGGAAATTAAGAACATACCAGTAGTCTTAGGGGCTTCAACTTTGGGAGTTTTTTTCGCCTTTTTGTTGTTAGTGTTAGGGTTCTAAACCAAAACACTGTAACAGAATATAAGAACCCTAAGATAAATATCCTTTTTATGGGGATTAGCCACCTCTGCTGTGTAAACAATAATGCAACTGAGTTTTTGTATTGATTGAATGCCGAACCCTAGAACAAACTATGAATATATATAGAGAACATGACTTGAGTCCTAAGCTAACAACAAATAAGGAAAGATATAATAATTCCTAAAATAACTAATTGGTGTTGGTGTCACAACATCCTCCACCCCTTGAGACGCAACTTGTCCTCAAGTTGTATCATAAGATTATATCGAGCCAAAAAATAGAATCGGTTTCTAACATTCCCAGCCCCTCGAAATGCAACTTGTCCCCAAGTTGATCATTATAATTCATCACAGAAACATCATCTGACTCCACAACTGATAACCAAGGTAGCTGCCACGGTCTTGATAAGCTTGCCCAGTTATCACGCTCTGCAATGGCTAGCCAAGGAGGCTTCCATAATCTTGGTAAGCTTGACTTGTGTAAAGAAATCAAGTCCCAGTATAAATACTTCCAATTCAGTGAGTGCCAAGGTGGCTTCCATAAATTGTCTGCAACCATGTGCCACATCTTCAAAGTAAGGGAACCAAGTAAATCGATGTCGTGACTTACTTTAACGCAGAAAACAAATGAGCCCAAATTTTCCAATCCAAGAGCATGATCTTGCCATGCCAAGGCTTTCTGATGTTCTAAGAAGAGAATAGTAGATAGGATATCATGCAAGTTATCCACTAGTTTTGGCTGAGAAAGATGCTCTAATGCTCCAACCTTGCCGCGATCAAATATCCTCCGAGAATATTCAAGATGAGAATAATAATATTTCTTATTTAATTAATTTGTTGTGAACGGTGCACAACTTTTTCCCACTTTCAAGTTCTTTATGACGCACATCACTACATCTGCCTTCAAGCTTGTAGTCGGTTACGTTTTAACGCCAATGCAGAAATTTCTTCCAAAGTTTCTTTACATTCTCAATAGTCGCAGCCATATCCAGTTTAAATGGTTTTGTTGAATTACTCAGACTTGTAATTTGAAAATCATAATGGAGCCAGCTGGAAGTAGTTAGATGCAACAAGTTAGATGAGGATGAAAGCAACGCAGAAAGAATGATAGAATCAGTGTAAGTTCTATCAAAGATCCTCGAGTGATTTTTATGTGCTAGTACAACCAATTTCTTGTGTTCTTCCAAAAAAGAAATCCAAAATCATTTTGAGATGAATATAAGGACGTCCATTTAGGAAGCTCAATCTTTACCTTCCGTTCAAAATGAATCAGTGAACCCATTTTTCTTGTATATAAATTCTTAAGATAAACATGCCCATTTTTTCCATGACTGACATCTTGGTATGCACTTGTGGAACTTCTCCAGGCAATGTCAGTGTTGACCTTGAATTTAATGGAAAAATATAGCTTTTCGGCCAATTCTTTAACCTGTAGATAACAACAACTAAGAAAGCACTTGGCCGCAGATCCATTGAAAATTTCCACTTGACCATGAATATTAGCATCATAAGAAAATTCCCACTTCAAAAGTATTGGCAACAATAATAAAATTGCAAAAAAATTATCTCCAGCAGTCAGGAGAAATTTTTTCAATCCATATAAACCAGTGGAAACCAATGTGAATGTCCACCACAAGGATACCACTAACATCAGTACACCTATTAGGTGAAACACAAAGATCATGAACTGAGTTCCCATCATCCTTTCAAGTATGTTATCCGAACTATCTCTCTTCTTTGGTGGATAGAGAGAATCCCACCGTTCGCTGCAACAAGGAAGAAGAGATCGAGCATAGATTGTGCGCGAACAACTCCGTCTAGAAAGTACAAATGCCAAAGGGAACAACCATAAGTGAATCATCGTTGGAAAAGGGAAAGCGCACAATCTGGGACAAATCCCCATTTGGTTTATGATAAAACTGATTCCGTTTGACACATTGTAAATAAGCTCCTCCATTTGAAAACTTACAATTCCACGGACTTGCTCCACCAACTGTAATCCGCGAATATCCATATCTACACCAATAAGTTGGTCCATTCGAGACATTATTTGTTGCCGTGAAGTAATACCGATAATTCTCCACGATGGAAATGTCAGTTTTTTAGCACTAACGGAAGCCTTAAACTCTGTATTTGTTGTAGACTCTGTATTTGGCATCACCATAGTCCAATTTTCAGTAACCATGTGAAGCAGTTCGCCAGACGCCTTCCAAGGAATATTAAGAACACCACTCGTAGCCAACATACAATCAATTGGATCACTATACCATGAATCTGACTGGTGCTCATGTCCATAAATCAAACCGTAAAAGTTTTCTTCACGAAATTTTTCCATCAAACTCTCATAAACAGCATGCCAAAACAAAAAATTGAGCATAGGAAAACTACAATTCCTTGTAAGTAGTTTGAACTCTTTCCCTCGATCAAATATGCTACGGAAAGAATCGAGATTGATGGTAAAATACTCACCAATTCTGTGATTTGGGGTTAATAATACCTGCAAGCGCACGAGTTTCTCGTGTCCATCCTTTCTCAATTTGACGTCGTTCTGACTATTTCTTTTGCAGTACAGCCACAAATCATCGCCTAAAGTTTTTTGATCTGGAGTATTTCCCGTTATAGTTGGTAACTTTAACTTCAAGTCAACAGCCTTCTGAGAGCTCCATAATGCCGTGAAACAATCTTGGGTGCAGGAACCTTTACCAGCATATTTCAGCTGCATACAGGTTGGACCTTGTAGACTGACAGGCTTGTTACATCGAGTACAAGGCAAGCTTGACAATGATTGAAGAATCCTTTTTCTACCAATTTCTGCTTTCTGGTCGGCTTCTTTTTTCGGCAATCTTCTCAGGTAAAACACTCCCCAAAAATAGCACCATTGGTAACCTCTATGCTCAATTTTTCTTCACCATTTTCAGTTACTTCTGTTGTAGCATCAGATTGAAAATGAATGATAGATTTGGTACCTATTTGCGCTATTGTTGAAGTAACGTTGCATGACTCAATAAGCTTGTGAGATCCGAATCGAGAAGAAGTAAAGAACAAAATTCTTCCCAAGTTGGCCTATTAAGAGACTTCTTAATCCATCGATACCAAGAATCGGCATCACCTTTAAGATGAGCAGCGGCGACGAATATTTTAAAAGTGTCAACAATACCATGCAAACTAAAATATTGTTCAGCCTGAAAAATCCATTCCTCTGTATCAACTCCTTCAAAAGTTGGAAACTTCAAATTAATGGTTCCTGTACAAATAGTTGTAACAGTTTCAGTACCACCATTATCCGAATATTGCTATTAATAGTGTGCTGATGTTGAAGAACACGGCCTTGCTTTTCTTGCCCGAAAGTTTCGGTAATAACTTCAGTAATAGATTTTGTAAAAGCAGCTATGTCGTCTTTACGATTAGCTCTATCTCGTTCTATTTTTAGCTTAGCTTTCTCGAGATCCTCCATACGATGTTTGGTTAAACATTGAATAAATCATGGATCGCATCCCTGAGACCTTAACTTCTTCACTTAACTCAGCAAAGGTCATGATATAGAAAATTGGAGTGTTGTAACAACGTTGATGATGACAAAAGTTCTAACTAATATGCAATTTTTTTTTTTTTTCTTTTTTTTTTAATACAGAGGATAACGGAAGATGATAAAGAAAAAAAAAAATTGGGGAAAAATATGAAGACCTAAACCTGCTCTGATCCAGATGTTAGGGTTCTAAACCAAAACACTGTAACAGAATATAAGAACCCTAAGATAAATATCCTTTTTTATGGGGATTAGCCACCTCTGCTGTGTAAACAATAATGCAACTGAGTTTTGTATTGATTGAATGCCGAACCCTAGAACAAACTATGAATATATATAGAGAACATGACTTGAGTCCTAAGCTAACAACAAATAAGGAAAGATATAATAATTCCTAAAATAACTAATTGGTGTTGGTGTCACAACAGTTAGTCACGTCCAAATTAGCTACTCTGATGATACATTCAAACACACCAAATCCAAACAAAATATCAGAATTATGAGTAACCTTAACTGAAACCAAGAAAGAAATGAGATAATTATTAAGGAAATCTTACTTTTCATTCGCATCCTCCATGACAGAGAGTTAGTGATAGTAGTACTGTGAATTCAATTCCTGATACATAAATTCATCAAATAAAAACCCTCAGTTGGCCATAAAAACAACAACAGTAGATAATAAATAGATAATCGAATCCATTGCAGATGAGAAGAGAGATAGATAGAGATCAAACCTTACCAGAAATATGTGCCCTAATATGTTTTTGCAGCGACGACCAATGGAGATAGTGGGAGAGATGAAAAGAAAGGAAAGGAGAAAGACGGAAAACCTAGAGTAGAAGAGTATAGAGGTTTTTGTCTGAATCTCGATCTATTCGAAATTGCTATTTGGCCCGCTGTGTAACAGCTGATTCACAGCTTAAATTGACGTGACATGCCACATGGCACAGAGGTTTGTGCTTTCTCATCCACGTCTGCAAAAATAACAAAAATGCAAAAAGAGAGAAACTGTTATAAACTACTACTAAAAAAAATAGAAGATGATAAACATAATTAATCAGACAGAAAAGATAAGAGACCATTTTTCTATTCCCATATATGAGTTGTGTCTATTAGAGCAACCTGCAGTGGTGCGAGTATAACCAAAGACCAAAGAGGGGAAAAAAGACCAAAATTTGAGTTTAGTCCGGTGTGTGACGCCACGGTGGAAGACTAAATTTGGTGGAGCGTACTTCACGCTTTGGTGGTGGGGCGTGGAGTATACGTTCGCCTGGTGTGGGGCGTGAAGTATACGTTCGCCTGGTGGTGGGGCGTGGATTATACGTTCGCCTGGGGTGTGGGGAGATTTCAAAAAAAAAAAAAAAAAACAATGGGGCGGAGGTAAACTCAACGCCCCATTCAAAACTTTAAAAATCTTCATGGGGCGGTGGTATAAACCACGCCCCATTCAAAATCAAAAAAAAAAAAAAAAAAAAAAAAAAAAGAAGGGGCGGAGGTATAAACCACGCCTGGTGTGGGGCGTTGAGTATACGTTCGCCTGGTGTGGGGCGTACATTATATACCCGCTTGGTGGTGGGGCGTGCATTATATCAACGCCCGACTATATTTGGGTTTAGTCTTTGGTCACAGACCAAATATAGTCTCGAATTTGGGTTTAGTCTGGGATTTGGTCGATGGTCCGTCCCGCTACGTCTGGTTCTTTTACCAAATAAATGGGTTTAGTCGCCCACTGCGGTTGCTCTTACAAGGAGAAGAATACCTATTTATAGGATTATAAGAGAATGGATGTTAAATGTAGCATTTAGGAGAAAATTAAGTACATGCACCCATTAGTATAGAAGTTACAAAAAGGTGTAAAGGTAGCGGGAGATGTGAAGAGACGAAGGGGTAGATGAAAGTGGTAATTGAACTATTGTCCCTCCTTTTGATGAGCCTTCACAAATATCCCTAACATACTTTATAAATTTCCCTGATGGCATGATTGAAATTTTATCTAAAAAAGTTATTTTCATGGTTTCCTTTTTTAACCCTATGTGTTTTATACTTCAGCTTCTTCCTCACTTCGACAGAAAAACAAAAACCGATTCATCTTCATCGCTGCATCCACCAATACCATCTCCGTCGCCACCACAACCAACACCACCAATACCATCACCATAACCACCACCACCTCCTTAGTCACCATCTACATCTCCATCTTTACAACAAATTCAGGAATCAATCAGATTTGAGATTGAGAGAGATTTGGATTGAAAATCAAACCAAACCAATCCCAGATAAAAGATGCTGCTAAAGATTGGATCGAGGTACAGAGAAATTGAGAGAGTTAAGAACAGATTTTGAGAAATAACGAAGAGAAGTTGCCGCTACTGAAGGTGAATTAGAGATTGAATCTAAGCGGTTTTGAATCAGAATCGAGATCCGAAGATAAGATGATAGTTTAAGCCGCAATTAGACGAGAAGCGATCGGGGTTTGTGGTTGTTGTCAATCGATGGAGATGCTGCAATAAACCAAGAACATACATGGAAGATTGAGATGAATCGGTGGTGGTTTGAGGTTTGAATAGTTCGAATTGGTGGTGATTCAGGAGGAGAGATTGATGTTGTTGGTGTCACATTGCCTATTCAGGCTTCGGATCCAGTCTAGCTGTTTATTACCAGTTTCATTTGGGTCTTTTAGCAATTCCGTGCACGACGAGCAAAGCTTAAGCCAGCAACACAATCTGTCCAGCGGATTATCCAAGTACGGCAAGAAGTAAGTTATTTGCAGCTTCTTCTGTGTATTTCAATTAGTAAGAAAGGCTTTTTTCGATGTTTATAGTGCTGTTGATGTTGTTGATATTGTTATTGAGTGAGTTGTTAGCATTAGATGTAAGATTAGGGTGAAGAAGGTGCATGGCTCATGTTCCTTTTTGCTATACGCATTATAAAGAAAAGATGATTCTTTATGTATGTTCGAAGTTTGAACTACACGATACAAGAATTTAGCAAGTGATGATATACCGAATTCAGATTTGCTCAACTTTTTCTTTTTTGCTAGAAATGTTATCATGTGTTTTCTCTCGGCTTTTATGGGATCAATTGTTGCTGTTGACCCAATTTTTTATGGGATCAACTACGGTTGTTGATCCATCTATTGGATCAACTCCGTTGTTGACTTGATTTTTATGGGATCAACTCATCGTTGTTGATCCATCTGTTGGATCAACTCCGTTGTTGACCCAATTTTTTATGGGATTAACTACTGTTGTTGATCCTTCAATTCCTATTGTTGACAATATTTCCTTGGATAAGTATAATCATGCTTGTAGTTTAAATCATGTAAATTTCTTCCAATGTTGAACTTGTGGTGCAATGGTAGCATGATTGACTCCATGTCATATGATGCGTGTTCGACTCACGCCAAGTTCACTCCATTTACATGGATCAACTTTCATTGTTGATCCAATTTAGTGGATCAACAACCATTGTTGATCCCCTAAATTGGATCAACTTCTACTGTTGATCCTTTTTTTTTTTTTGATAAACTACTACTGTTGATCCCCTAATTTGGATCAACTTCTACTGTTGATCCTTTATTCTTTTGGATCAACTACCGCTGTTGATCCCCTAATTTGGTGGTGGCGGCGGCGGCGGAGTAGTGGTAGTGGCGGCGGCGGCGGAGTAATGGTGGTGGCGGCGACGACGGCGGTGGTGGACCGGTGGTGGTGGCGTCTGTGACAAACTTGTGGTGGTGGTGCAATAGTGGTGGTGGCGGTGGTGGCGTCAGTGGTGGTGGCGGACAGGTGGTGGTGGTGGCGGACTGGTGGTGGTGGTGCAATGGTGGTGGAGTAGTGGTGGCGGTTGGTAGGTGGTGGTCTTTGAAGGTTGGTGATGGAATGGTAGTTGAATGTTGGTGGTGAGGGTATTAATGTAATCTAATTTTAAATGGATAGGGTTATTAAAAAGTAGGGACATATTTATTGTTGTATAAGGATATATTTATTGGGTGTCAAAAGTAGGGACATATAAATAATGTACCCTAGGTGAAAAGGTGGTCGTGTAAGTGTGGTGTAAATCCACGCAATATTTATTCACAACACTTCCCCTTGGATGACACCACACTACTACGATATTTCCTCGTTAAAACCTTGCTAGGAAAACCCAAAAGGGACAAAACTTATACAAAGGAATAATAGTACAAATCATATCATGGTGTTGGACACGTTAAACATTGCCTCATTAAAACCCTGCTAGGAAAACCAATTGGGACAAAACTAAGCGAAGGAAAAAGAGTACAACGCACATAAATTGCCATCACATAATACTGATGTTCTCCCATGATGATGTACACCCATAGATTTATAGAAAGACTAGTTACATAATGTTGGTCTTCAATTAGAATTACTAGCCATCTTTGTTCAAAGCAAGATATAAGTCTGACTTTAATAATTTCTTCAAATATATCTTTAAGCAATTTTCTTCAAGTTCGTTGCCTCATCAAAACCTTGTCGGGGAAAACCCGAAGGAAAAAAAACCTTGACTAAGGAAAAGAGTAAAAATGTGAGATAGATTAAGAAAAAGGAGTTGGACATATATATGTTGCCTCGTTAAAACCTTGAGAAGGAAAACCCGGAGGGACAAAAACCTTGACAAATAAAAAAGAGTACAATGCGTAAAGTCCAAGATATCCAATATATCCTCCAATGAAAGAAGATATCTCGATTGATTGGTTTGACAATATGGTACCACAAGTAGCTAATCAACAACCATCTTCAACTCAAGAAAAATTGGTAATGGAGACCTTTATGTTTCCAATTCCCAATAGTTGATTTCTAGGATCCGATATATCTTTTATTCTTTGTAAATTTCATGAACGAGAAAAAGCTGGGTCTAACAACCACACCCAATATTTCGTTCGGAAATCTGAATAGACAAATTCTAATATACTTTCAAGAGAATCAACTAGACAAATCGGACTCAATCTAGAGAAAAGTATATCAAAGATATTATATCTCAATTTCTCAATTCAATCGCAATCAAAGCAAATAGGAATTTGCGAGCCTGATTGAATAAGAGAAATAACTTGAACGGTACCAAAGACCAATGTTCAAGTGTCAATCAATTTATATTAACAAACAAAGGTTGGATTATCTAATTGATTGATCTTAACGCACAACCTGGGATATTTCTATTATATAACAAAATATAATGCGGAAAAGGAATAACACAGACACCAGAATTTTGTTAACGAGAAAAACCGCAAATGCAGAAAAACCCCGGTACCTAGTCTAGCTTTGAACACTACACTGATTAAGCCGCTACAGACACTAGCCTAGTACCAATGAACTTTGTACTGGAATGTAGTTGAGCCCTAATCAATCTCACACCGATCAAGGTACAGTTGCGCTCCTTACGTCTCTGAACCCCAGCAGGATTCTACGCACTTGATTCCCTTAGCTGATCTCACCCACAACCAAGAGTTGCTACGACCCAAAGTCGAAGACTTGATAAACAAATTTGTCTCACACGGAAAAGTCTATTGGAATAGATAGATCTGTCTCCCACAGAAATACCTATGAGTTTTGTTTCGTCTTTCGATAAATCAAGGTGCACAGGAACCAATTTATAAACCGGACTTATTTCCCGAAGAACAACCTAGTATTATCAATCACCTCACAATAATCTTAATCGTATGGTAGCGAAACAAGATATTGTGGAATCACAAACGATGAGTCGAAGATGTTTGTGATTACTTTTAATCTTACCTATCGGAGATAAATCTCAAGCAAATCTTAGCAAAGATAATACTCAATCACTATAGTAGAAGTAAGATCAGAACACGCAACTACAGAGAAAATAGTTGGGTCTGGCTTCACAATCCCAATGAAGTCTTCAAGTCGTTAACTTACAGGGTTTCGTGAAAAACCTAAGGTTAAAGAAGAATCGACTCTAGTCGCAACTAGTATCACACAGGAGGTGTGGGGATTAGGTTTCCCAATTGCTAGAGTTCTCCTTTAAATAGTTTTCAAATCAGGGTTTGCAATCTAAGTTACCTTGGTAACAAAGCATTCAATATTCACCGTTAGATGAAAACCTAATTAGATTCAAGTTAATATCTTTCAACCGTTAGATCAAACTTAGCTTGTTATACACAAATGAAATGTACCTTCATTTAGGTTTAAGTAACCGTACCTAAACGTGTACACCATGTTGGCTCAACAGTAGTTAACCGAGGTTAGCTATATGAACACTCTCATATCAACCTTATTCATCCTAACCACAACTAGTTCAAATGACTCAAATGAAACTAGTTATAGAGTTGTTCAATTGCTCTATTCTCATAGAAGTATACAAGAACACAATTGAAGCAAAATCGGTTTGATTCACTCGAATCAATTCATGAAAATTATAGCCACGGTTTGCAAAGAATGCATTCCTTATTATATAAATGTATTAGTTCATGTCACAACCGATTTTAGAACTTTAACCACTCAAGTATGCAAACGGGTATGCATACTTAAGTAGCCGGACCAAGATTGGTTTTCGCATGTATGCGAACGGGTGTGCATACCTCCAATCCCAGCAGAAATTCCCGGACAAGAACCTTACGCCAGTACGTACGCGTACTTAGATTCCCGGATTTCAGAAACCAACAGGTATGCATACGGGTATGCATACTATGGTTCGGACATGGATTACATATATGCAAAAGTGCATAACATGTTTATAATCCAATGTTGGTTAAGTGTTCTAAACTCTATTTCAATCATTGAAACTTTCTTAGAGGATGACAATAGCCGTTTTCACACACTATTAGCATCAAAGCAATTTTCAAGTTATTGAAATAATCATAATGAAACATTCCAAGTATACACTAAATGATTGTATCACACAAATCATGTAAGATGTTACTCGGAGATTTTCACATGATCATCTTTTAACTTTCGTCAAGAATATAAGATGAACTTGGTTGAAGCGAAAGCTTACCAACGCATATTTCGAGAAATATGTAAGCGAGTTAAACTCAGCTCGAAATATCAAATGTGCATAATAGAAAACTATATAGCACTACGACTTATGTCTCAATATAGGAGATAGAGTAGAAATAGACTTTCCAAGTGATAGATGAGTTTTAGTCTCCACATACCTTTTGTTGATGAAGTTCCACAATCTATCCTTAGTAGTTCTCCGTCTTCAATTGATGAACGCCGTGAAGTCTAATGCTCAACTACACAATCTATCCTAGTCTGAGACATCTATAAGTAGACTAGAAATCAAGACTTATAGTTTTGGTCACTAACATTGACAAACAAGCTTGAGATAGCAACGCTTGCGAGTTCGACCGAGCAGTACTCTAACAATCTCCCCCTTTGTCAATTTTAGTGACAAAACTATCAATACATATGGATTACAAAATAAATAAACTTTGTAGCTTCTCATCCAAATGCTTTATCTCCTTGGTTCTTCGACATTACTCGAAATCTTCGTCACTCTAAGTACTCCAATGATTCCAAATGTGTTCAACTCAGCATCATAATTGTTGAAGATCCATATCTATAACAATGAGAAAACAGTTGCTCTCAATCATTGTTATACAGTGTCATGGTATTATTACACAGCATCAAAGTTCAATTGTATCACAACTTTGACAACAATACTATGGTGATATGTATCACTCCCCCTTAGTCAATACTTCATCTCACAATGAAAACCACTCCCCCTTACATAATGATCCGTAAACCATATGTATTTGTAGTGTGAACTACACATTAATTCTTCCCCTTTTTGTCAACATAAATTGGCAAAGGTACGAAAACTAGTGGGATCCTCATGAAATTTTCATAGAGATACTTCATAACCAAAAGAGAACAACATATCAACTTGTTTAGATGCCATCATATAGCCGAAACTAAATGAATTCATCAAGGAGTTTATAAATATACAAGATAACCCCTACAATATTCCACATCCACACTCCCCACAAAGATTTGGAAATTAAGCACAAGTTCAATTAAGAACTCTCCCCCATAAAATGTCATTCCCGAAAGAACGACAAGAGCGACCTTACTTTTACAAGAAAATAAGGATTTCTTTGGACATTAACAAATCACATGAAAACATGAATTTGTATCCAAAATTCTCAATTAAAATAACCACAAAGAAAATGATCAATTCAATTGGTCATGCTTAACATAAGAGAACTTATGGAGCAACACAATACATACACAAAGATGTGGATCAGAGAAAGACCAATACTGCGGAATAATCAAGGATTCATTCTATTTTTCATCACTATTTGCACAATGACATGTAATAGACTTAATCCTTGTAAACAAAAGTTCATCCTATTTTCCATCAATACTTGCATAATGACATAATAGGCTTAACTTTTGTAGTCAAAAGTTCATTCTATCTTTTATCAATACTTTCATACCGACATATAATAGAGTTAACTTTTGAGCAAATATGGGACATTCAAGGTTCACGGACGTAAACAACATATCCCATAACAATTTGCAATATATAAAACCATGAAGATTAATACTGCAAAAATCATCTTCCAAATCAACTTTAAAATTTAAATATATAAAACTAAAAACATTGCAAGATGAAAACGTTGGCAGTAGCTATGTGTACTCCCAATAATGGCTATTCCAAACCCTAGTTATCCTTCTTAAAAACACAAGAATAAATTCTCATAAGAAGTTTACTACACATCGTAGAGCTTTCTCAGGGCATCTACTGAAAATTCCTTCTCATTATTGAAGAACCCATTGATAATGGGACCATTCAATTCCTCTAAATGTTCAGAAATATCAATTAACTCACTAAGTTCTCTTTTCAAGTCCACGTAAAGTGTTCTTTGTTAGAGACAACATTTGTTCATAGTGAGATATTTCTTCTAAAGATGAAACGATTTGAGATTTTAAATCATTTCTTTTTCTGATGAAATCTTTCACCATAGCCCTGAAGTTATTATCACAATGATAAACAGACAATAGGCAGTTAGAGGAAGAACCTGAATCATTAATCGTAGCCTTCACCATTATCACTACTGGTACGTATACTTAAGTACCCGGACTGAGCTTGTTTTCAGTTCACAAACTCCAGCAGAAATTTACGGGATGTGAACTTAGATAAGTACGCGGACTTTAGTTCGGTTATCTGAGCTTGACAAAGTACGCATACTTTCATTCAAGGATTTTGGACTTACACAAGTATGAGTTATCGCACAATGTTTATATCCAACCATGGTTATATATTATAAACTCTCATTTCAATCAGTGAAACATTCTTAGAGGACGTTATATAGTTGTTGTTCACAAATGATTTTTCGTCAAAGCGATTTTTAAGTAATTGAAATAATCATCATGACTTTCGTCACTAGTAAAGATGAACTTGGCCAAAGCGAAAGCTTACCAACACATATTTCGAGAAATAGATAGGCGAGATAAACTCGGCTCAAAATAGCACATGTGTATAATCGAAGTTTATATAAAAATACGACTTTTGTCTCAAGATAGGAGATAGAGTAGATAGACTTTTGAGTGATAGATAAGTTCAAGTCTCCACATACCTTTTAGTCGATGAAGTTCCACCAGTTCCTTTAGTAGTTCTTCATCTTTGCATGATGAACGTCGTGGAGTCTAGAGCTCAACTACACTTTCTATCACTACACCAAATTCTGGGATTAGAATCAGAACCAGGCCGTTACAAAAACGGGTTGTAACGGCCCTCGCCTGTTGCAAAAGTGGGTGTTACATTTTTTTTGTAACGGCTTTGTGGCCGTTACGAATTTTTTTAGTAACGGCCCTCGTAACAGGCTTGAGCCGTTACTATTTGCCACGTGGTAACAGCTCAGGGCCGTTACGAATTTTTTTTGCAACAGAGCTGTTGTAACAGCTTAGAGCCGTTACGAACTTTTTTGTAACAACAAAAAAATTACTGCCGGAAATAAGCCGGAATTCTAAATTCAATACATTCATGACCACACTCAACAACAATTTCTTCAATCTATGCAAAAGAACATTCATTCAATTCATCTCATGTTCATATAACAAAGAAACTGAACATATAACAAAGAAGCGAAATTTCTCTAAGTATCAAATTCCTCTAAGTACCAAATTTCTCTAAGTACCAAATTTCTCAAAGAAACTTTCTAAAGGAATACATACAAATACAAATTCGCCTCGCCTACAAAACTTGAATACATGGAACTTACAAAGCGTGAAGCTCCTTTGTTACGCATCATTCAAATAACAACGACTAGTTCGTTATATCCTTTGCAGCTTGCTTTGTTGAAAGCTTGGGCAACAGAAAACTCATGTAGGCAATCTGCAAAATACAACAGCGGGATTATTATGACAAGTCCTAAAGCAAGTCAAAGATAGACAATTGCAACACGATATTCCCAGGTGAAGTACTTACCCGATAATCTAGAAGGTACACAAGTTGATGTGTAGGTACAAACCGCAATCCACTTCCACCAGCGCAATACCTCGCAAGTATAAACCGAGTGTCAAAAGCCACAAATTTAAACTTAATAGTTTGAGTATAATAACCAAGTGAAGTACTTACCAGGGATTGATATTTCCCCGACTGGCTACTACTTCTTCAACTGACCTTGTGTGAAGTCCCTGTGCATTTACATATAACATAACAAAAACCACCTACATATATATCAAAAAAAATGATGAACTGAAAGAAAATATCCATTCATAAGCCCGTTTGTGTTCACATATATAGAAAAAAGTTACATTGGACCAAAAAAAAAGTTGTTTCGGGTAAAGCTCTTTTTATGCACATCTGCGTAAGAGTATGCGCATCGGTTAGCATACGTACAAAGTGTGAATCGCCAAAAAATCAAAAAAGATCCTAGGAGTATACGCATCGGTCAAAGATACGTACAAAAGTTTGAAGCTGCTAGCAAGTATAACAAAAAGATCTCGTATAAGTCAAGGCGGATATTAGGCGATGCTCAAAAAGGTGAGATCTATTAGCTCAAAAAGAAAGGGACTGTGTGTCTTTGCTTGAGAGGCACATCTTTGGATGAAGCACATATCCTCCGATTCAGACATCTCGAAGGTTGTTGCATACTTGTTAGCTTTTGCGGTGATTGCATACGGCATGAGAATATCATCGATACATACCTTGGCAAGATGTATAGGTATAAGATCTCCGTGAAACCGATCTGCTAAAGCACCAATCTGAGCTCACCAGTTGCAACTACTTCATTCTCGAAGTTCAACAACGAATAAAGCGGTCTACCATGTGCTCTTGATGAAGCTGGTGATGCGGGAATTCCCAGCAGTGAACTTGTCGCGGTGGTGATACGGTATTCCCAACGAGGTAAACTTGTTGCAGCATGTGAACTGTTTGAGGTGAAGCGAAACATTGCATGGAGTATGCGAGGCTACAACTCTTGAGGTCTTTGGGAACGTTTGAGCCAACCGACTTCGGAATTGCAGATTTGATTTCTTCCACTACACGGACAATTTCACAAAGCCATCAATCAGAACACACACCTTGCCACCTATTTCTTCCACCATCCCACCAAGACCACCCTCCTTCGCTTTCAGTTCATTTACCTTGTGACGCGCTGGAGCAGAAAGATTGATTTGCGTACGAGATATAGGACCAACAGAACGAACCCTTCCTCTAGAATCTGCCCCAAAAGCTTTAGTCATTGCACTAGGTTCTTCTCTTTGGAAGACCGCATCTGTTTTTCTTTGATCTCATATTGGGACTTATTGAGCTTCTCACGTAGTGTCGAGCATAACAACCAAGTAAATTCTAATATCTTAAATATCTAGTACATATTTTTAAAAGAGTTGAAATAACTGAAAAGTAAACCGACTCACGGCGAATGGCACCGCGCTAGGTAAAATAGAACCACCTTCTTGTGTATGAGCTTTAACCCACACATCCTCGGGAGTGATCACTGCATCAGGATTTGCGGCCTCCTAAATTTACAAATACAATGTAAAATCATATAGTTTTCCATAAGGATGTTGAGGTAAGTTGTGAATATAATTGAGTTACAACTAAGTTGTGAATATAACAAAGTTTGAGGTAAGTTGCGAATATACGTACCAGTTCAGCTCTCACCATAGCATGAGATTTGCGACCACTACAATGTGTGTAGCCATATTGTTGTCTTTTCCTATTATGCTCAATTCTAATTTGCTTTGCCTTTTCTTCTCTTTCATTTTCGCAAAATTTTATCCAATCCTCTTCTTTGACATTTGGTGGAACATTTAGAATCCTTTCTTCATGAGTAGGGACAGGGTCATAGTAGGCATGGCGTAACTCACTCTTCAATCTCCTCCATGGACCAGAACCGGCCTTCAGAATATTTTCCTTTGATGTCTCAGGTACATCATATTCAGCCTGGAGATAGAACAAATTAATGCCTTACTTATTTGCAATAATGATAAAAGAAGTTAAATGACGAGTGAAGAAAAATCATGTCTCGGGTAAGTATTGTACCTTCAGGGTTTTCCAAATATCATCCTTATACTTTGTATCAACAACATCTCAGCTTTTATATGAAATAGGCACATGTGTACGAGCCAAGGCGCCTCTTCGGTGACCTAATGTTGTTGCGTTCTCGGAAACCGGTTGTCCATATTCATTGACCTCTACTTTGCCATACCCCGTGAAATTCAAACATCAAAATAGGAAAACCAAACAGAGCTAAAAGAGAGCATCCACGTTAACAAAAGAAAGCTACCTAACACCTCAAAAAATAAGTGATCAAACAAATAAAACCAAACAATTCACGAAAAGAGAGCTAAAAGCGGCGTCATTGTATATATTATTGGGTAAGGTAAAACATATCGCAATTGTTTCAGTTCAAAATGAATCAGTAATGAGCAGCTTTTTCAAATTCTCATTGTCAGTAAGAACTGACTAAAAAGATGTAGGAACTTCAAATTTATCTACTGAAGACGTTAACCCCTGTCGTGAGTGCAACACCACAGACCATCCCTCTTCAGTAAGATCCTTTGAGTAGAACACTTGAGTAGCTTCGAGATGCAAGGATAAACGGCTCATCCACCACTCTATTTATGCTTTTCATTTTCGACAAGTTGACATTTACAACCTTTGAAATCGCATCAACTTTGCAAGCATTCTTATCTCCAACACTAACCCAATCACAGTAAAAAAAATAGTTTCTTCAAATTCCAAATAGTTCAAGTTGATTATATCTTTAATGACGCCGTAATAAGTTATTTCTGCTTCCTCGGACGACTTCGCTTGCAGTCTTGTGATGACTTTCATTGACACATCGCTATTCTCAGTGATACATTCTTCACCCAGATTCTTGTTTACTAAAAATAAACCCATTTACTTGGTATTTCTTATATGATTGTGCCTTGAAGAGTGGTCCTTGCACGAGTCTCCATAGTGTTGAATCAGTTTCTTTGGCTTTTAATAACTGTTATACAGCATGGCAGAGTCAGTATCACAACCAAAACCATAACAAGTTGTATTCAAACCACTACTAAAAGCTTTAGGGTAACTGATAGGTGTAGAATACACCGTATTTTCTATATAGAGTTTATGCTTTCTTTGCTATTTTTCTTGTGAATTATGTACTTTACGCGTGCTTTTGAGTTTTATAGGTACTCTGGAGTCGCGCGGAGGAAAAAGAAGGAGAAATCACCAAAATTGAGCAAAAAGGGGCAATGCTGTCATTTCCTAGGCGAGTACTTTTTGGAACCTAATCAAGGTTAAGGGGTATCCATCTGGGTGTCCCTTATCATCCATGAATAAGTGTAGATATCCTGGGGCTGCATATGTGGGGTGCAAATAGCTAGCCGATTAACCTAGACCTAAATCGAGAAAACATTTCTCATTCAATCGTTGTGAAAGAGGAGGAGAAAACAGCAGCTAAATCAATTTGAGAGGAGGAGATCAAGAGGCAGAGATGGTGGTTGTCTGGGTTCGATTCATTGTCGATAAAGAGGAGGAAGATGCGATGGTTGCTGCGGAATCTAATTAAAGTTGGTTTTGAAATTAGTTCGATCTGAAACTGAGATGAAATGGGGTCTCGTTGATGACTGTTTGCTGTTGAGGTAAGAGACGACATTAAGAAGGATTCAGACTAGAAACTGTACTCGAGTGGAAGAATTTCAAGGGTCATAATAATCTGATGTTGTTGTTGAATTGGTGGTGTTGTGAAATGAGATGGTGAATTTGGGTTTTAACAGGGAAGCTAGGGTTGCTGTTCTAGATAAGACTCAGATGAAGAAATTGGAGGTCAATAAGATGAGTTGAAGCTGTAGCCAGATTGGGTTTGGTGTTAGATTGAATTAGGGGTTTTGGTAGTTCAAGCTAGAGCTGTTTGGATATTCACAATGGGTTTTTCACAGGTTGAGCTATGAAGTGGTTATGGTGGATTCTGAGAATGATGGGATTTGAGTTTCAGGGCAATGGGATGATGGAGCAGGCTGGTGGTATTGGCTGGTGCGGTGATGTTGTTTGTGGTGCTTGAGTTAATGGAAGCCGATGGCGAAGGTTTGTGGCAATGGCTAGGATTGGGTGCGTACTGTGTGTGAATGGCTCAAGGTTGTGCAATTGCAGACAGCATTGATGAGGATTTGAAGCTTATGGAACTGTGACTGATGGTCTAACAGATGTAGGTGGTACTGAGCTACAGCTGGAATTAGGACTGGTATTGAAGCCTGGTGGGTGTTGCTTCTATGGCAGAGAGATGGGAACTGAAAGGGATCTGAATGAGTTGGAATTGTTCTTTGGCATTTAATTGCGGGTGGCATGGAAGAGGTTGGTCCTGGCCTGGCCCGGCACATTGTTGAAATATGAGTTGCGGGGATCGAACTAGAAGAGCAGGTGGAATGGTGATGATCCATAGAATTGCAGGATGGCTGAGATGTTGCTGGTAGTAGAGATGAAGCTGTTGTGCTGATAGTCTTTGGGTTTGTGGTGGTCTGGCAGCAATTGAGGTGTTGTGCAGTGCAGAGCTGTGACAGGTTAGGTTGAGCTTGAACTACAAGGAGGAATGAGTGTGTTTGAGGTTGCATTACAGGGAAGCTATAGGCTAGGTTGCTGGCTGGGTTATGAGCAGACAGGGATGGAAGTGCGAGGTTGGAGCTTGTGAATCTTTGGTGTATGAATTTTCAATGTGCTAGGATCGGCGGCAGGCTTAGCAAATGGTGGTAATGATTTACGCAAGAAGAGCAGAATGGCGAGTGAAGATAGTGGTATTAGAATGGACGAAATGGAGAGTGCGATGATGTCGATCTTTGCTACAGTGCTAGGGCTGTAGCTCAATTTGCAAACTGAAGTAGATATTACGAGAGAGAAGCAAGGCTGTGCGGTGTTCAAACTTGGTGGTACTTGCGGGGTGTTGGTGGTCTTGGAGTTGGTTGAGAAGATTTAGAAGAGCAGACAAAGATATGACAAGAGTTGCTAAGAAGGTTTTGGTGATGGTTTGTTGTTCATCAAGTGCGAATGAAGTTAGGGAATGAAGTTGTTAAAGTGTAACTGGTACAGTGAAGTGAATGAGCTACAAAATTGATGTGCAGGGTTGTGAAGCGTAATGATTGTGCAACAGAACTCTGGCCTGTGAATGGCCTGAGCCATTCAGCTCACTCAGCCAATTCAGGTCTGACTGTGACCCTGACCTGACCCTAACTCACCTGACTCAATGATCTGACCCGGTTTGGCTCACCTGCCTTGACCCGAGATGACTCGGTCCTGACCCGTTGACTGGTGGCCGGGTGGACTTTGTCGGCCACCTGAGATATATTTCCGGCCAACTTCCGGCCGATTTCCGGCCGCAATCCCAGTTTTTCGGCGAGCGTTTTTGGGACATATTTTCTGCACGGGTTTCTCTCCATGGTGGGCCGGGTGAATTTCCAACTAATGGACTTGAAGACAAAACCTAATTTTGGAAGGAGTATCCTTTATGGAAATTGAGGAATATATAAAAGAGAGGACTTCTATCTTTTTGAGGATTATCTCATATCTTAACTACTTTGTTCTAGGGTTTAGAACCATGAAGTCTTTTCTCTTTCTTCTTGTGATGAACTCCTTGAATATGAGTACCTAAGTTTATTATTGGTTATGGAATAGTTGGATTTCACAAAGCATGATTCTTTGATTCAATATATTAGTTTTGTCTCATATTTATCGTTTGCAATTCTCTGAAAATATTGTTTTATGATTGATTGATTGTTTTGTCAAGTTGCAAATTGGTAGAACTTCTAATCACATCTATTGCTAGTTTAGGGTTTATTATACGCAAAAGTGATATTCCTTGGATACAAGTAGCATAATATGATTATAGTTTGTAGTGATATATTCTTATGATCATATGTGAACCATAACCTTTGTTAAATCGAATTAGTGCGCTTTCCACGTTCGATTGCTTTGATTGGCCTGATTTCATAGAACTTAACGCACCTAGGGAATTAAACTTGATTAGTGCTTTTACACGTTAGGTTGTTCCTTTAGGTAGAATTCATATTCGCATCTTTTAATGTGTTTGTTGATGACATGAGGAGGTTTGCGGGATATTCTTGCGATCAAGGTATTCTAGGGTCTTTGATAAAAGTTGAGATTAAAATATCAATTCTAGTTATTGTGTGAAAACATGTTTGTGAATGAAAACGAAATCCTTAACCAATACTTTCTCATCCGTAATTTGATTCGTTTACTTTTCTTTATTTGCTTTTATTTTATTTTAGTTTATAAAAATCACAAAACTACCGGTGTTTTATATAGGAAACCATAACAATTCGACAACCTAGACCTCTCTGTGGGATCGATCCTTTCTTGCCCTTGCTATATTTATATTTTGAGTAGTAAGAAAGTGTAATTTATTTTTGACGCTTACGACCGCGTTCAGTAACACAGTACCTCATCGCGCAACCATAGATGAAAACTATTTGAGGTCTGACCATTAGACGTGTCACCGTTAACATAAGAATCATACTTCCTACAGCTAATACCAATTCAAAGACTATCAGATGATGCAAACATAATAATCAGATAGCAACTCAATGTTAACTAACAAAAACATTTTACTAAAATGCACTAAGTCACCATCATGCTACATCCCTCTAATTTGTAATATTTTCATTTCTGCTGAGGAGGACTAAACAAAATTCAGACTTGAATAAACATAAAAGAGTTAAGTAAAAGTTACTTTGCCAGTTATCTATTCCAACATACTTAGATAGGATCCAGTTGTGGTACTGTTCAAATTGTGCTCGAGTCAGAGTAATACTCATTCCAGAACTAAGAGGCATCTCATCGGCACCATCATAGTCATCATCCAAAAAAGCCTGCCGAGTATGTTTATGAGTACCACCACCATCATCTGACACGTCCTCCATAAGGTATAATCTAGATTCTCGCAGCGCATACCCTCTTGCAATGCACCCCTCAATGTACCTTTTATTGCGCACCAATCCTTTAAAACCTTTCATTAACCTACAAGAAAAGTTAACAGATCCGCAAGGATGATTAATAGTTCAATAATAGTAATTCTCAACTTAAAAATTAAACAACAAAGTAAGGGGTTGTATTTACCTCTCAAAGGGGTACATCCACCTAAATCTGACCGGACCGCAGATTAAAGCTTCATCGGCCAGATGAATCATCAGGTGGATACTAATAACAAAAAAAGATGGAGGAAAATACTTTTCCATTACGCACATTGCTTCCACCAGACTAGCTTTCGCTTGTAGAAGTTCATCTCTGTTGATAACCTTTGCGCACAAAATGTTGAAAAATATACTAATACGGAGAAGAGAAACTCGCAGATCTTTAGGTAATGAAGTCGCGGTATGAACTAGCAATGGAAACGAGAGATTGTATCATTACATGGTAATCGTGTGACTTGAAATTCTTGACTCCGGTGGACTAATGCTCACGCGATTCTTGAAGATTGGAACGAAGCTAGAAGGCACTCTTAAGTTCTTGACCTTTGTACAAAAAGATACTTTTTCATCTTTAGTTAAGGCAAACGATCCATCTTACATTGTTGTTTTACCAGTTTACTATCCTCTTTCACCCATAACCGCTTTTTAATACCCATAGCTTCCATATCTTTACGTGCATTTACACCATCTTTTGACTTACTATTACCCATGAGTGTTAACAATATGATCAGTTATGTTCTTTTCTCGTATGCATAACATCTGTACAATGACGGACTGCGTTCGATCCCCAATTCGGCAAATCATGAAGTGTGGACCTTGAGAAAATAGAGAGTTGTCGAGAAACATCTTCATCGGCACCCTGTTGTAAACTATCCGTCGCTCCTCTTTTACGTTTCTTTGCTTTGGTGGTTTACCCTTACCTGTTTACTTTTCATATCTTTCACAATCTCTTGAACTTGCAATCCTATTAGTGGCCATGGAGCTTTACCATCTTCTACCCCTCCACTTTGAAATTTATTTTGTCAAATCTGTACTTGTGTTGGGATGGCAGCCATCTTGATTGTCCCATATAACATATCTTCTTACTATACGGCTGACCACTGAAACTGTTTCTTCACCACAGGTGGAACACGCATAATACCCATGAGTCACACATCCATCTAGAGTACCCAATGCCTGGGAAAATCATGAATGGCCCATAACAAACTTGCCTTCAAAAGAAAATCGAGTTCGTGAAAAGTGTCAAGAATGTCATAACACCATCATTCCATAACTCTTTCAACTCCTCTATCAATGGATGTAAGTAAACATCAATATCTTTACTGGTGCTCTGGACCTGATATCAACAAACATAACATGGAGAATTCGCGCTTCATACACATCGAAGGAGGAAGGTTGTACGGACACAGTATCACCGGCCAACAGTTGTAATTCAGACCAAAACATCCATTTGGATTAAAGCCGTCAGTTGCTATCCCAATAGTAACATTCCGTGCTTCCTTAGCAAATTCGGGACAGAAATTATCCGCACACCTCCAAGCTGTAGAATCCACTGGATGACGCATGACATTAACATCTCTCTGTGCTCTAGAATGCCAAAGCATTGCCTCTGCTATCCATGGTATACTATAAAGTCTTTTCGACCTTGCAATTATCGGAAAATGCCTTAAAGTCTTTTGCGCAACTTGTGTAAGTTTTCTCTCATCATTAAAAACTCTTACGTACCGAGGTTCTTGACATACAGGAAACTTCACCAATGAACTATTATCCTTCCAATAAAGTATACAGTCATTTACACAAGCATCATAAGTCACATAATCCATCCCCAGCTCTTTAATAATCTTCTTGATATCTGGATACTTACATGGGAGGGTGTTAACTTCGGGAAGCAACTCTTTCATCAATTCTAATATTGCGGTAACACCATTGTCTGAAATTCCATACTGAGTTTTTATGTTGTTCATCATTATCGCAGCGTACATTACTGACTTTCCATTAGGACATGAAGGATATAATGGTTCTCTTGCCTTCGATACGGATCTCTTTTTCCGACCACACTGCTGGTTCCAACATTCTCATCCAACCCCGCTTTGTAACATTCTCATCAACACCGCTTTGTAACATTCTCATCAACACCTACTTCTACATTCTCATCCATCCATTCCCTAACATTCTCATCCACATCTGTGGTAATATTCTCATTCAAACCCGCTGTAACATCATCATTATCTGCTACACATTAAGTTGTAGTATTATCCTTATGTGTTAATTGTGCTGCTTGTACTGAACTTTCCCCATGATAGCGCCAGAATGTGTACACCTCATGCATACCATGTTTGAGCAAATGCAATGAGATCTCACTCAGTGCAACTAAGCCTTTACCATTCATACAACGACGACAAGGGCATGAAAATAAATGACTCCCACCACCATTATTCTTGGCAAACTCTATGAATGACTTCACACCTTGTCTGTATTCTAAAGACTTACGAGGACACTTCAACCATTTCTTGATCACTTCAGATGACATATTACCCTTCAAAATTGATATTTAAAAGAATCAAATAAAATCACTTAGTCCTAGTGGTAGGGTTGCCGAAGCCCATGAGGTTAGCGACAGTAACATCCTCTCAAAGAGGAGAGAATGAGCTACAAGTAGCTTTTGTAAATCACCACTAGGACAGTTATCATCATGCTCACTTAGAATCAGTCAATATCAAAACAAAACTTCATAACTTTAGTTCATTTAAACTTAAAAAACTACCTTAAAATGAAACTAAAGTTCAAATCATGATGAGCATATTTATAGAACATACAAACTGGAATTTAGATACTACCTTAATGATTCCGTAGCCAGTGCTTCTTTTACTGTTTGTCTCTTGCCAAAAGGATCCTCTCCTGGCTCTGCAAAGACCAAGATATAGAACAACATTAGCCAAACTTTTAAAATGTATCGACTTTGAAGCATATGTCACAACAACACACACTAATCAATTACGCTCAAGAATGATGCCATACCCACGCACGCTGTTTGTTACACGGCTAGCTAGCTAGGTCCAAGTCTGTCTAGCTCTCATCAAACCTTCCAAGATTATATAAGACTTTATCAGGTAGCACTCGCCTACTCAACTTAGTATGCTTCTAAGGTAAAAAAAACTACACCATGTCTAACAATGCCAGAATGCATCTTTATACAGGACAAGTGGATCAAAAACTAGGATCAAAAACTAGAATAGATAAGTGAAGCTAATGATGTCAATCAACACCAACAACTTATAAATTAGAACTTATTGAAATTAGAATACAAACTAGAAATTAGGTTACAAAGTAAAAAAATAGAAAAATTCGAAATTAACATAAAACCCTAAATCGGTTCATTCGCCCCGAGAGGAGGAATAGATGCAGTGCAGAAGAGAAAAATGAAAAATGAAAGTCAAACACGATTTCTGCTAGCTTAACCATAGAATTCACGCATGTGAATGGCACACTCGTGGGAAGAAATATCCTCTCGTATAACCAATCGTGGGTGGAAATATAATGCTAGGCGTGTGAGTGGCACATGCACATACTCAAGGTGTGACGACACAAGTGTGACCAAGCGTGTGAGCGGCACGCCTATAAAAAAATTCGTAACAGCTTGGCTCTGTTACGAATTTTTAAAAATTTAGTAACGGCTTAAGCCTGTTACGATTCCGGGAATTTGGTGTAGTGTATCCTAGTCCGATACTTAGCTATAAGTAGACTAGAAATCAAGACTTATAGTTTTGGCAACTAAACTTGACAAACAAGCTTGAGATAGCAACGCTTGCGAGTTCGACCGAGCAGTGCTCTAACAATGAATGTACTTCCTTTAAAAAAATGTAAAACATAGTTTCTTAGGGTGAAATCTTCACCATAACCCATTCACATAATCATAACAATATATACAAGATTATGTCGATGTCATATCTACGAAGTTAAAAAGATAAGCGTTATACTTCGTAGTCTAATTCCCTAATACCATCACTAGAGTATTATATACAATATGTATAGTATCACGACTTGAAAGATACCTTAGGAATGAAACAATTCAAGTCAATATTACTAACCTGAAGTGGAAGGATAATTTCGTCGTTATAGTTCGCTACTTCTTCACATTCTTCAGGTCTTCTGAGTGATACCTGTATGTCTCAACATTCCTAGACTTTCTAGTCTAACCCAAACGAAGTTGACTCTAGTATTTAATCAAGCGACTCTAGATAAGTTTTGGTTCACTAAAATATGACAACCAAACTTGACATACCAACGCTTGGTGAGTTCAACCAAGCTATGCTCTAAAAATCTTCCCCTTTGTAAATTTTAGTGACAAAACTCTTATTACATATGGATAAACAAATTACAAAATAATTCATTTTACAGACGCTTGATTCCAAGTTTCAACTGCACAATAACCTGCATATATTCAATCAATAAATGTCGTTGTTGACATTTGAATAACAAAAGCTTTTACTCCCCCTAAAGGTTAGCTAGGTAAATATTTAATCAGAACATCTTTGTTATTCCCCTTTTTGTAGTCAGAAATACTACAACAACAATATGATATGTTTCTCCCCTTAGTCAATGCTTTACTCTTTCATTAGATATAACGTTTAAGCACAATTGTCCTTTCCTTAGTGATATGAAAATCACTTGTTTACTCCATATATTTATCCCCCCTTTTATTGCAAAATGACAAAGGTTCGAGCAAATAAAGGACAAACCGAAAGGATATTACAAATCTAAAAGACTTGTAAACAACCTATAAGAGTTAAGCACGAAGGTTTCACATACCACTTTAGATAACCAATATTAAAACCGAAACTACAAATAATTAGTTTTAATATGTTATCAAGGAAACAATTTCCCGAAGCAATTTTTCCTAATAGTTTAACAAATCGACTAAGAAACTTAATTCCCTTGTTAAACCGATTGTGTATGTACAACCGCTTATTTCGATAAGACCAAAATAAAGATCAGAATTAACTTTATTTCTCTCATCGGGCTCTAATTATTCATACAATAACTTAGACCTTTCTCTTTAGACAAGACAAACACTAGGTTTGTTAACTAGTCTTTCTTGTCAAGGCATTCAATTAGACTTGAATAACCGAATCCTCCAATTTGATAAGTCTAACTAAGATCAGAATTAACTTATTTCTCTTATCCGGAATCAATTTTGTACTAAACAAATGATCCGATATTTTTTTAATCCATAAACAATACATACAAACCAAAATAAATTGACTTGCATAATTATTTTCTTAACCGGAAGCAATTGAAACAAACATACACATTATAGCACCGCAATTGCACCGAATTTCGTTAAGCAAAAACACTTGATACCCAACAATAAAGAAGATATCAAACCATAATCCAAATAAATTGACACCATTTTTCTTAACCGGAAACAATTGAATCACACACACATCCATACACAATATAATGGAACATATCAATTGTACCGAAATTTTGTTAAGCAAAAGCAAAATATATGCAATATAAACATGCTTTTCTTAAACAGGAAAACGACTAACTGAAAAATTTGTTACCTCGTATTCCGCAGCCTCTTCTCCCCAGAAAGATATATCATAAAGCGCAAGTTCAAATAAGAACTCTCCCCTAGTGTGTTGTCATCCTCTCGCAAGAATAACAACAAAAGCAACCTTTACCAGAGAAAGGTTGAAACGGTTTTAACTAATGTGTGCCAATAGCAAAAGTTGAAAACCCGAAACACATATGTTATGTTAAACACAACTCATGTAAACATAAATTGATTCAACATATTGTGACTTTTTACATATGAGTTTCAATCGGAACACCTTATGATCCTTTGATAAAGCCTACCAACATGGGCTAGAACTTAATCCCGCTAAATCAAAAAGCCACACAAACCATAAGGGTCACATCATATGAGATCGAATATTAAGGTTAATGAAAACCGAAATCAGACATCCCATAAACCGAATACACATAGCAAAAATATAAGCATTCATTCACAGGCTATGTAATTGGTAACTATCAGAAGAAAAATTATAAAATAATAATTTTATTTATAAATAGTTGATAGTTTTATTCAAAAATAGACCTTATACAATAATTGAAGTAAATCAAATAATTGATGTCTATTTTCTGGATTAAGTATTACAACATATACTTAATCTCTAGTGGTGCTTTGATTGTTCACTGAGGTTTCTTCAATGTTCAAGCATGTCTCGAGAGAATTTTCAGCAACCACTACTTGTTTTTCAATCTTTTTAACTTGTTCCTTCATGTCTACAAGATCAGCTTTTGTTTCTTCAATCATATCCTTCAACCAATCTTGATTTGGAACCGTTATTATGAGATTGGTTCTTAGTTCTTCAAAACCATGGATATAGTTTACCATACTATTAGAAGGTATCTACTTGGTTTTGTTTGGATCTTGAAGGTTGTAAGCCAACAGATATGACTCATCTTGAGATCCAGTAGAACTATCAGATTCACAATCAAACATGATTTGTGATATGATCTTCTTCTTCCTTTCTGTACTGATTCCTTGACAATTCTTAACTCTTTGAGCTTCCTCATTATTTACCTTTGTAATACTGCGAGTTATTGGAGGCATGGTCAAGGATTTAAATAAGAATTAATCAGGGTTTCTCAATACAAGCAAGAAAAGTTTCTCTTAAGAAGAGACAACTTTCGGACCGAAAATACAAAGGAATTTCCGAAAATATATAAAGAATATATTTTGTTTCCTGTGTCCGATATTCTCATGCTGGAAGATTTATTAAAATTTGAAATTTTCAAATAAATCCTAATATGGAAGATCATGATAAACATGAATATTATTTTAGACAAAATGGATTCGCAGTTCACAGATTTTCTGATACAAACACAAAAACATGTGCTCTCGTTTTATGTGCTTCCTCATCCCAAAAGTTATGAGCATGAACTTGGATGAGGGTGCACAGACTCCATACAACTAGGTTGTATCGGAGTAAGCCTTATCATGCTTACAACGAGTATCAGAAACATAGTTCATGTTTCTCTTTGGATGTTTCTGCCTAAAGTGTTTTCTCCCAAGAAGATGATCATTCCTCAATCTAAAGGTATGATCATGAAGAGAAACTGTACTGATGTGAGAATTTTCAGAGATAGATAAATCTATCTTAATTCTATCAATGAGATTTTCATATGATTTTATCATTCTAAGGATTTCCTTATTACGCACATCAGTTTGATCATCCAAAATAATTATTGGAAATCTTCCTTGATTTTTTCTTTCGGCGGAAGTTATTTCCTTCCCTTTCTTCTGGAAGTGTTCAATAGGAGAACTACCTTCATGTAAACAAATTTTGACATGAGTGAGGTGGAACCTTTTTCCAGAAGTGATTATCAACTCTTTCGTCTGATTCTTTTGAGTTGATTTTATCGGGTTGGGGTATATTCTGTCTTTCTATTGAGGAATGATCTTTCAGTTTTTTAAGACAAGAAACTTCTTTTAATACTTTTACAACAGTATTTTGAAGAAGTATAAGTTTCCTGTCAAGTGACTGAAAGTTGTAAAGTTGTCAAATTCCTTGGGACAAAGATCTTTCTCACGGAACCAAGGTTCAAAGTTTCCTTGGGACAAGATTTCGTTTGATCTTGTAAATTATGTATTTTAGTTGTTTTAGAAGATGGTTTTTCATTCAAAAATGTCATTTTCGATTGATATGTAGACTTGATGCAACTCTCTTTTGGAGGAGTTAAGGCAGTCCAATCTCGGGGTGCCCTTATCATCATCATGATTTGTTAACCCTAGGTCGAGGATGTCTTATTCATTTCATCACCTAAAATGAAAATGATCAAACAAGTCTTGTTATCACAATCTTGAAAAGTCTAGCAAGGACTTTTGGTTTCCTCATCTGAAGAAATTATAACAAAATCATTAGTCAGGGTCATAGGATGAATCTCTTGTTCTTGAGTAAGAGATTTACTAAGAGCTTCTACTTTGACAGCGAGATCCATATTCTCTCTGGCTAGAATATTTAGTTGAATGTACTTTTTTCCGATCTCTTTCTTAAGAAGATTTGATCCTGTCTTTAATATTAACATCCTTGTAGACAGAGATCTTATAGGCTTTAGGAGTTTTACCAACTCTTTATCAGCATCTTCGTTTCTATCAGATATAGACTCAAATGTACTCTTAATTTTCGTAACTCCTGGATCACGAGTTAATGAAATAGTACCATCTTCAAATTTTGAGTTGCAATCTTGCATAACGTTAACTGAATCACCCATTAGATTCAATTCTTATAGGTTGGATCACACCAAACACAGATTGTTAGATCTTTTCGTGTTTGCCTGCTCTGATACCAATTGAAAAGACGAGGGTACCCAAATACACCACAATCTTTTTGTTTCAACCTATAAGTCCTCTACTGAAAGTGATCGTCTATGGACAGAGTCGAGACAATACAACAATTCGGTTCACGCTTCGTGTGATCGTCTATGGATACGAGATCGAGACAATACGATAACAAGATAACTTGTGTGATTGATTAATATAACAACGGAGTATGTTACTTGATAATAGGTTCGGTACTAACCAAGCTCTATAGGATCACCATCAAGTAATACAGAGTTAACGTATATGTGTATTTTACTTAATTATAATGCAGAAATCAACGTAAAAGACACGTCAAGATTTTGTTAACGAGGAAATCGCAAGTGACAATTTTTACAAAAACCACGGGACCTAGTGAAATAGATATTTTTGAATACTCTCTTAAGCCGCTATACAAAATCTAAACCAACTTCGTATAGTTGATACCAAGCATACTACCCCTAGCTACTTAGTTCCCTCAGTATCCCTGCGCCTTCGACTTCTAGAGTAATGCACGTGAATAGCAAGTCCTTTGGATCGTATTCCAAACAACGAAGGAATAATCTGTTTGGTAACCACTTTAATCAATCTTTGCTACAAGATATAGATGAGTCGTTGACAAAGGCTCTTCCGTTTAATCTAATAAACTCCTATGTATGGTTAGGTCAATCTAACTTTAACTACCGAAATAGTCAAGTATAGATCCTCACTCAATCATAATAAATCTCAAAGAGATATATTGAGAATGCCGATCTCACACAACTAATCTGTAAAGACGAGGGTACACAAATACACCTCAATCTAAAACTTTTCCACCTATAAGTCCTTTCTCCGAAAGTGATTGTCTATGGATACGAGATCGAGACAATACAACAACGATGTATGATTACTTGATAATAGGTTCGGACTTAACCAAATACAATATGATTGCTATCAAGTAATTAGGAATTAAAGTTTGTGTATTTTACTTCTAATTATAATAAAAATAATTATAATTGCGGAAATAGGAAAGTAAAAGACACAACAAGATTTTGTTAACGAGGAAACCGCAAATGCAGAAAAACCCCGGGACCTTGTCCAGAATTGAATACTCTTAGGATTAAGCCGCTATACAAAATCTAAACCAACTTCATATAGTTGAGGCCAAGCAACTAAACCTATAGTTCACCTAGTTCCGTTTGTATCCCTGCGCCTCCAACTTGCAATAAGTCACGCACTTGGAACAATTCCTTTGGTTCGTATTCCAAACAGTAAAGGAACAACAAATTTGTTCGGTAACAACTCTTTTCAAACAACGTGATATGAGTTTGACAAAAGGCTCTTTCGTTTATCCCAATAAACTCCTTAGTCGGGTTCTTAGATAAATCTATTCAACAACTACCAAAGTAATTGTTTAGACTATGCAATCAATACTATAAATCACAAAGAAATGTATTGATGCCGATCTACACAACTAATCAATCCAATCTATCAAAAGATAAACCGATTATAGTTGGATCCCCAGCCGATCAAGTTTTGTGCACACCAAAGATTATGAACTCAAATAAGAAATCTTCTTTGTCTTCAAATCTTCTTAGATCTTCAATAAACAACTGCACACAAACAACTTGAATCACTTGTGATCAATCACACACATAACAGAGTCTATTAACGATGGATTATCACAAGACGTCTTTAGATCTACAAACAGTCTAAAGATCCCCGTCGATACTTCGATCTAGTTTGAGTGAATCTTATATCAGAAGAGAAGATTCTCAAGCATAAACAAACTAGGTGCAATCAAAGTTCAACAACCGTTAGTCAATCAAATCAATCGAAAACTAATAATAAACTGCAATTATCTAGTTTCCCACCAATGCTACTCGTAGAGCTTCCCAATCCCAAAGAAGTATTTAAAACGAGCGGTCGTAAGAGATTCCGCCTAATTAGGATACTTTCCTCTCCAAATAGACAGCTCCACCAGTAACAAACACAACAAGGTAGTTTTGCTGGCTCTGAGGATTAGTTTGCTTGAAATTCAAACTTCAATATTTATAGACCAAGGAAGTTTGGACACCAAGGAATTTCCAAAACCGAATATTCTCAAAGATATGCAATAAACACAAAATCGGTTTTCATAATTCCTGGAAATGCTTTGTCCAAATATTGACCGAAATCTCAGTAGAAAATCTCCAATTAGTAAATGCACATTACCAATTTTTATTTTCTAAAGATATGCATTTAATTGCTGGAAATTAAAAGCATATAAAACTAAAAACCTTAATTAAAAGATTCTCAATTTATTTCGATCCGGGATTCTCCTTTTGTTAT
This sequence comes from Papaver armeniacum, assembly GCA_023531295.1. Classification (NCBI taxonomy): domain Eukaryota; kingdom Viridiplantae; phylum Streptophyta; class Magnoliopsida; order Ranunculales; family Papaveraceae; genus Papaver; species Papaver armeniacum. The sequence goes on from JAJJWW010016660.1 coordinate 33,844, forward strand.
TAAGGAATATCTTTTAACAATAATAGATAAGAATTACTGCACGTGTTCACGGTATGTCGACATCTTTACTTTGTAAATCCTCTTTCATATTTACAATCTTGGAACCAATTTGCCACACTTCTAAACAAGTTTAAAATTGGTTCATCTGATTTCCAAGAACTATGTGATTGATCAAAAACATTCAATCACCATTCATGGGTTTAACGGTTTTACCAAACACAAGTTTTGGTTCTACCTCCAAGTGGCTACTAGCGGTCACACAGTTTCTATAAAATGGCTAACTAATTACCACTATTTATGGTACTTACTTGTGATCAGTTGCATAAGTTATAGGATCGGTTACACCAATTTCTAAAAATTGTTAACCTACTACAAGGATCGATTACACATCTTGTGATTAGTTCCAACAAGTACTAGGATCGGTTACCCAATGACTAGAATTGATCACACCAATTACAAATATCGATCATACCATCTCAGGTGAATACTTAAGATTGGTTTCACTAATAAAAGTCATATCGATACATAACTCAGGTATTGTGAATAGTTTTACCAAGATACATAAACAACTTATGAGCGGTTATACTAAACACACATATTGGTAATCCAAAGATTTGCAATGAATAACAATACCAATAAGTCTAGCGATTTCCATTTCGATTCACAAAACAAGTTTATGAATGTACTTCCTTTAAACGAATGTAAAACATTATTTCCTAGGACGAAATCTTCACCCATACTCATACATAGTCACAATAGCATTCATACGATTATGTTGATGTCTCATATACGAAGTTCAAAAGATAGGCGTTATACTTCGTATTATAATTCCTTAATACTATGTCTAACTGGAGTATAATCATTCAAAGCTTCGCAGTTATGTTTTCAATATAGCACGACTTGAAAGATATGTTAGGAATGAAACAGTTCAAGTCAAAATATTACTAACCTCAAGAGGAAGGATGATGTCGTCGTCGCAGCTCTTTACTTCTTCACATTCTTCAAGTCTTCGAGTAATACTTGTATGTCTCATATCCTAATAACTTTCTAGCTAACCTATACGAAGTTGACTCTAGTAAATAATCAAGCGACTCTTTAAATGAGTTTTGGTTCACTAAAATATGACAACCAAACTTGACATACCAACGCTTGGTGGGTTCAACCGATCTATGCTCTAACAATCTCCCCCTTTGTTAATTTTAGTGACAAAACTCTTACAACATATGGATAAACAAATTACAAGAATTCATTATACATACGCTTGATTCCAAGTTTCAACAACACAATAACCTGTATACATTCAATCCATAAATGCCGCTATGTACATTATAATAACAAAGCTAATACTCCACCTAAAGGTAAGATAGGTAGATTTTCAAGCCGCACGTCTTTGTTATTCCTTTTGTAATTAAGATAACCACAATTATCAATATGATATATTACTCCCCCTTAGTCTATGCTTTACTCTTTCGTTAGATATAACGTTTAAGCACCATTGTCCTTTCCTTAGTGATACCAAATCACTTGTTTACTCCATATATTTCTCCCCCTTTTTGTCACAAAATGACAAAGGTACGAGCAAATAAAGGACAAACCGAAAGGATCTTACAAATCTCAAAAGACTTGCCACCTATAAGAGTTAAGCACGAGGGTTCCATACACTATTTTAGATAACCAATATCAAAACCAAAACTACAAAGTAATTTTGTTTTGATATGTTACCAAGGAAACAATTGCCCGAAGCAATTTTCCCTTATAGTTTAGCAAATTAAAAATCGACTAAGCACCTTAGTTCTTTTGCTAAACCGATTGTAAAAATACAATCGCTTGTTTGATAAGACCAAAATAAAGATCAAAATTAACTTTATTTTTCTCATCAGGTTCTAATTATTCGAACAATAACTTAGACCTTTCACTTTAAACAAGACAAGTACTAGGTTAGTTAACTAGTATTTCTTGTTAACGCATTCGATTAGACTTGAATAACCGAATCCTACACTTTGATAAGTCTAACTAAGATCATAATTAACTTAGTTTCTCTTATCCGTAATCGAATTGGACTAAACAATTGATCCCGAAAACTTTTGTTAAGCCATAAACAATTCATACAAACCAAATAAATTAACTTGCATAATCATTTATCTCAACCGGAAGCAATTGAAACAAACATAGACATTAAAGCACTGCAATTGCACCGAAATTTCGTTAAGCCTAAACAATTGATACCGAACAATAAAGAAAGATAACGAATAGTTTTTATCAACCGGAAATAATTGAATCACACACTCACATCCATACACATATAATGGAATAAACATCAATTGTACCGAAATTTTGTTAAGCAAAAGCAAAATATATGCAATAAAATCAGGATTTTCTTAAACAGGAAATGATTAACTAACAAATTCGTTACCTCAAGCTCCGCATCCTCTTCTCCCCAAAGATATGTCATTGAGCGCAAGTTCAAGTTAGAACTCCCCCCCATCAATGTTGCCATCCTCTCGCAAAAACAAAAGAACAACAACAACAACAACAACAACCTTTACCAGAGAAAGGTTAAATCGGGTTTAACCAATGCAAAAAGCAAAAGTTGAAAACCCGAAACACATATGCTTTTATGCTAAACCAAAAATGATTCAACATATTGTGACTTTTTCACACATGAGTTTCAATCGGAACCCCTTATGATCCTTTGATAAATCCTACCAACATGGACTAGAACTTAATCCCACTAAACCAAAAAGTCACCCAAACCATAAGGGTTCACACAATATGAGATCGAATATCAAGGTTATGAAAACCGAAATCAAGCATCCCATAAACACATAGCAATAATATAAAGCATTTAAGCACAGGCTATGTAATCAAAAAATTATAAAATAATAATTTTATTCATAAATAAGATAATTTTATTCAAGTAGGCTTTACATAAAGTAGCCTAGTTTCAAATAAGAATTTATTTTTGCTTTGCATGCCTTGCTGGAGAGTTCCTTTACTAGTATCTCGGTTTCGGTTAGATCCTTTTTAGAGTATTATAAACCTCTTTTAAATTCTCCAAGGTCTTCAGGCCATCTATAATTAACAATAGATTATTCATACCCAGAGATACTCATCTTAGCTGCAGCAATATCATCGTTGAGAAGATCTCTTCTTCCAATGAGTTCCATTGTTCCCTCAAACATATTTTGAGCAAGAATAGTTGAGAGAGATGTCTTGATAGGGAAAGAACAATATTCGGAACATAGACCATATTTTCTTTTCTCATAATATGTGGAGCTAGACTCAAGAGTTCTTTCAATCTTTTCCACACAAAAACTACAAACAACATCATTACATTATTTTTCTTTTATAATGAAAGAAATCATATGAAGGTTTTTCGAACGAGGCAAGGAATTGCATAAGTTAATTATTTTCGAAATTTCTTCTGTTAAGTCTTCCTTACTTTCTACATAAGGTGAAAGCATTGTATCACGGAATTATGATATCGCAATAAAAAGACCACAACCAGACCTATTTATAGTCCTTTCTTTTCCTTTTCCAAGCTACAACTCAAATAGGAAAGATTTCCTAGACAATTACCGAAAAACAAACACTTACCTTAAGCAAGTAAGGGACAAATCACTAAGATTAGAGAAGTCATAGAGTCCTGGTTGACTCCCTTTTTGCCTTTTTACTGCGTAGCAGATCATCGAAAGATGCTTGCACATTGACATCACTAGATAACTCTAGATCCATTTTAAGTCTAAACACTAGATGTTCATAGTCATCTTTATCTAAGATTACAACAGGGTTATTTTTCTTAAAATTTGTTTTAGACGACTTTCTTTTTGCTTCCATTTCAGACTTTGGTATCCACTTGTAGGTGGATTTCGAATGAATGTTCTTCATTTCTTGAAATATTGCATTTTTCCAAGCTGAAGTATCAGATCTCATACTCCTGTTGACAGAGGCATTAGACTTTATATCACTATTCCTTTTAGGATAGGAATTCGAATTATTAGAATAATTCTTTTGTCTCACAGGACAGTGACAATCTGAGATTTTCTTATAGGTGAAACTGTTCAACTCTTTTGAAACAAAAGATAAAGCATTCTGCATCTTTCGAATCTTACAATCCCTTTTCATATGACCTTTATCTCTACAATAGTAACAATGCTTATTGAAAGGGGTAAAGTTTTTAGATTTACCTTTATGAGACGTTCGGCCACTATGAAAATCCTTAGTTGGAGTCTTCCTCTGATTGTTTTCGGAGATGTTTTCTGTCGGAATCTCGCTTGAGCATTTGGGTGAATCAGGCGCACAAGCTTGTTTAGGTGGATCTTCTAGAGTGGAGGGGCAGACAGCCTTTACGAATTTTAATTCTTTATTGATTGACGAAGTATCAATTCCATCATATCCTAATCCACGTTTGTCGCCATGACTTCTTCCTGCCTCCAACATAGAGGACAAATTGATTGTGCTATCATTGAGTCTTTTTAGTCTTTCTACTTCTTACTCCAGTGTCTTGATATTTTCAAGAGCTTCGGCTAGTTGGTCCTCAAGAGGATTTTTCTTGAAGGAATCAGACTCATTTTGTTCCTTACTCGTTAATTGTTGAGAATTAATCCTTGCTTCTGTATCAACAAGTTTCTTATTCAACAACTAATGTTTCCAGTTGAGATTCTCAAACTCAAGAATTTTTGAGTTTAGACTTTCTTTGTAGTCCTTAAGCAGATATTTCTGATATCCGTAGAAGAAACCAAAGAAAATTTTTCTTAGTTTCTTATTTTCTCTGCAGAGGGGAGTAATGAGCTCAATCACATCCGAGGTAGATAGTTTTCTTGTAGAAATAACACTTAGTGTAGAAGAGAATTCTGACATATCTTCTTCAACATCTTGATCGATTTCTGAGTCACCATCTTCAGAAATTTCATCAAGTTGTTTTTCAAGGCAGCTTTGCCAATCATCAGAATCTACATTATAGGGGTCACCATGTTCAGTAGATTCACATAAGATGTTATTCTCAAGTGTTGTTTTTTCATCTTGACTTACGTTAACTGAATCAGCCATTAGATTCAATTCTTATAGGTTGGATCGCACCAAACACAGATGGTTAGATCTTTTTGTGTTTACATGCTCTGATACCAATTGAAAAGACGAGGGTACCCAAATATACCTCAATTTAAAAAATTTCCACATATAAGTCCTTTCTCCGAAAGTGATTGTCTATGGACTAAGTCGAGACAATACAACTAATCGGTTCACACTTCGTGTGATCGTATATGGATACGAGATCGAGACAATACAACAATGAAGTATGATTACTTGATAATAGGTTCGGACTTAACCAAACACAATAGGATTGATATCAAGTAATTAGAAATTAACGTTTGTGTATTTTACTTCTAATTATAATAAAAACAAGTATAATTGCGGAAATAGAAAAGTAAAAGACACAACAAGATTTTGTTAATGAGGAAACCGCAAATGCAGAAAAACCCCGGGACCTTGTCCAGAATTGAATACTCTCAGGATTAAGCCGCTTTACAAAATCTAAACCAACTTCGTATAGTTGAGACCAAGCAACTAAACCTATAGTTCATCTAGTTCCGTCTGTATCCCTGCGCATCCAACTTGCAATAAGTCACGCACTTGGAACAATTCCTTTGGTTCGTATTCCAAACAGTAAAGGAACAACAAATATGTTCGGTAACAACTCTTTTCAAACAATGCAATATGAGTTTGACAAAAGTCTCTTCCGTTTATCCCAATAAACTCCTTTGTCGGGTTCTTAGATCAATATATTCAATAACTACCAAAGTAATTGTTTAGACTATGCAATCAATACTATAAATTACAAAGAAATGTATTGATGCCGATCTACACAACTAATCAATCCAATCTATCAAAAGATAAACCGATTATAGTTGGATCCCCATGCAATCAAGTTTTGTGCACACCAAAGATTATGAACTCAAATAAGAAATCTTCTTTGTCTCCAAATCTTCTTAGATCTTCAATAAACACCTGCACACAATCAACTTGAATCTCTTGTGATCAATCACACATAGAACAGAGTCTGTTAACAATGGATTATCACAAGACGTCTTTAGATCTACAAACAGTCTAAAGATCCCCGTCGATACTTCGATCTAGTTTGAGTGAATCTTATATCAGAAGAGAAGATTCTCAAGCATAAAAAAACTAGGTGCAATCAAAGTTCAACAACCGTTAGTCAATCAAATCAATTGAAAACTAATAATAAACTGAAATTATCTAGTCTCCCACCAACGGTACTCGTAGAGCTTCCCAATCCCAAAGAAGTCTTTAAAACGAGCGGTCGTAAGAGATTTCGCCTAATTAAGGTACTTTCATCTCCGAATAGATGACTCCACCAGTAACAACACAACAAGGTATTTTTGCTGGCTCTGAGGATTAGTTTGCTTGAAATGCAAACTTCAATATTTATAGACCATGGAAGTTTGGACACCAAGGAATTTCCAAAACCGAATATTCTCAAAGATATGCAATAAAAACAAAATCGGTTTTCATAATTCCTGGAAATGCTCTATCCAAATATTGACCGAAATCTCAGTATAAAATCTCCAATTAGTAAATGCACATTACCAATTTTTATTTTCTAAAGATATGTATTTAATTGCTGGAAATTAAAAGCATATAAAACTAAAAACCTTAATTAAAAGATTCTCAATTTATTTCGATCCGGGATTCTCCTTTAGTTATTAATGAATATCTTTGAACAATAATAGATAAGAATTGTTGCACGTGTTCAAAGTATGTCGGCATCTTTACTTTGTAAAACCTCTTTCATATTTACAATCTTGGAACCGATTTGCCACACTTCCAAACGAGTTTAGAATTGGTTCATCTGATTTCCAAGAACTATGTGATTGATAAAAAATATTCAATCACCATTCATGAGTTTAACGGTTCTACCAAACACAAGTTTCGGTTCTACCTCCAAGTGGCTACTAGGATCGGTCACACTAGTTTCCATAAAATGGCTAACTAAGTACCAGGATCGGTTACCACTATTTATGGTACTTACTTGTGATCGGTTGCGCAAGTTATAGGATCGGTTACACCAATTTCTAAAACTTGTTAACCTACTACAAGGATCGATTACACATCTTGTGATTAGTTCCGCCAAGTACTAGGATCGGTTACCCAATGACTAGAATTGATCACACCAATTACAAATATCGATCATACCATCTCAGGTGATTACTTAAGATTGGTTTCACTAATAAAAGTCATACCGATACATAACTCAGGCATTATGAATAGTTTTACCAAGATACATAAACATGTTATGAGCGGTTATACTAAACACACATATTGGTAATCCAAAGATTTGCAATGAATAACAATATCAATAAGCCTAGCGATTTCCCTTCGATTCACAAAACAAGTTTATGAATGTACTTCCTTTAAACGAATGTAAAACATTGTTTCTTAGGATGAAATCTTCACCCATACCCACATAATCACAATAGCATTCATACGATTATGTCGATGTCTTATATACGAAGTTCAAAAGATATGCGTTATACTTTGTATTATAATTCCTTAATACTATGTCTAACTAGAGTATAATCATTCACAGCTTTGCAGTTATGTTTTCAATATAACACGACTTGAAAGATACGTTAGGAATGAAACAGTTCAAGTCAAAATATTACTAACCTCAAGAGGAAGGATGATGTCGTCGTTGTATCTCTTTACTTCTTCACATTCTTCAAGTCTTCGACTAATACTTGTATGTCTCATATCCTAATAACTTTCTAGCTAACCTATACAAAGTTGACTCTAGTAAATAATCAAGCGACTCTTTAAATGAGTTTTGGTTCACTAAAATATGACAACCAAACTTGACATACCAACGCTTGGTGGGTTCAACCGAGCTATGCTCTAACATAATAAATCGAATAAATACGATTCTAGTTAGACCCCAGCCGATCAAGGTTTGTGCACACAATTCACAAGATACGAAACCAATAATATATCTTCTTCATCTTCAAATCTTCTTTAATCTTCAGTAACCTGCACAACAACACTTGAATCTCTTGTGATCAATCACGCACAGAATGGAGTCTGTTAACAATGGATTATCACTAGATGTCTTTAGATCTAACAACACTTCTAACGATCCCGATACTTCGATCTAGTTTGAGTGAATCTTAAATCAACAAAGAAGATTCTCAAGAATAAACAAACTAGGTGCAATCAAAATTTCAACAACCGTTAGTCAATCAAATCAATCGAAAACTAATAACACTGCTGAAAATGCGGGGGTATAACAACCACGCCCAACAATTCGTTTGGCAATCTGAGAGGACTTACTCCAATATACTTTCTAGAGAATCAACTAGACAGTCAAATTCAATCTAGAGTAAAGTATATCAAAGACTTTAATATCTCTGTTAGAGCACTGCTCGGTCGAACTTGCATGCGTTGCTATCTCAAGCATGTTTGTCAATGTTAGTGATCAAAACTATAAGTCTTGATTTCTAGCCTATTTATAGATGTCTCGGACTAGGACATAGATTGTGTAGTTGAGCTTAGACTTCACGGCGTTCATCATTTGAAGACGAAGAACTACTAAGGGGAGCTTTTGGAACTTCATCGACAAAAGGTATGTGGAGACTGAAACTCATCTATCACTTGGAAAGTCTATTTCTACTATATCTCCTATATTGAGACATAAGTCGTATTACGATATAGTTTTCTATATACACATTTGAGATTTCGAGCTGAGTTTATCTCGCTTACATATTTCTCGAAATATGTATTGGCAAGCTTTCGCTTCGACCAAGTTCATCTTATATCATGTGAAAATTGCCGAGTAACATCTTACATGGTTTGTGTGATACAATCATTGGTGCAGTCTTGGAATGTTTCATTATGATTATTTCAATATCTTGAAAATTGCTTTGATGCTAATAATGTGTGAAAACGGCTATTGTCATCCTCTAAGAAAGTTTCAATGATTGAAATAAGAGTTTAGAACACTTAACCATTATTGGATATGTCATGTTGTGCACTCTTGCACATATGTAATCCATGCCGGGGAACCATAGTATGCGCACCCGTTTGCGTACCTATTGGTTTGAGAAATCTGGGAACCTAATTATGCGTACCTGTTTGCGTATTGGCGTACATGTTAATGTCCGAGAATTTCTGCTGGGATTGAAAGTTCGCGTACCCGTTCACGTACTGGCGAAACCCAATCTTGGTCCGGGTATTTCAAGTATGCGTACACGTTTGCATACTTGGAGATTAAAGTTCTAAAATCGGTTATGAACATGAACATAAATATTTATATAATAAGGAATGCAATCTTTGCAAACCATGGCTATAATGGTCATGATTTATTCAAGAATTGCAATTGAACGACTATTTAACTAGTTTAATTTGAGTCATTTGAACTAGTTATGGTTAAGATGAATAAGGTTGATATGAGAGTAATCATATGGCTAACCTCGGTTAACTATTTGTGAGCCAACATGGTGTACACGTTTGGGTATGGTTACCTAAACCTAAATGAGGGTACATTTCATTTGTGTGTAACAAGCTAAGTTCGATCTAACGGTTGAAAGATATTAGCTTGGATGAATCAGGTTTTTCATCTAACGATGAATATTGAATGCTTTGTACCAAGGTAACTTGGATTGCAAACCCTGATTTGAAAAACTATATAAAGGAGAACTCTAGCAACTGGGAAACCTAATCCCCACACCTCCCGTGTGTTACTAGTTGCATAAACTAGAGTTGATTCTCCTTTAACCTTAGGTTTCTATCGAGACCCTGTAGGTTAACGACTTCAAAGACTTCATTGGGATTGTGAAGCCAGACCCAACTATTTTCGTTGTAGTTGCGTGTTCTAATCTTGCCCGATTCTATCGTATTGAGTTCAATTGAAATAATTGACTCGAGATTAATTTCTCCGATAGGCAAGATAAAACAATCACAAACATCTTCGTCTCATCGTTTGTGATTCCACAATATCTTGTTTCGCTACTCGATTAAGATTATTGTGAGGTGATTGATAATACTAGGATGTTCTTCGGGAATATAAGTCCGGATTATCAATTGGTTCATGTTCACCTTGATTTATCAAAAGACGGAACAAAAACTCTTGGGTATTTCTGTGGGAGACAGATTTATTCAATCTATAGACTTTTTTGTGTGAGACAGATTTGTTTATCAAGTCTTCGACTTTAGGTTGTAGCAACTCTTGGTTGTGGGTGAGATCAACTAAGGGAATCAAGTGCGTAGCATCCTGCTGGGATCAGATACGTAAGGAACACAACTGTACCTTGAATCAGTGTGAGATTGATTAGGGTTCAACTACAGTCCAGTCCGAAGTTAATTGGTAGTAGGATAGAGTCTATAGCGGCTTAATACAGTGTTGCGTTCAAACTGGACTAGGTCCCGGGGTTTTTCTGCATTTGCGGTTTTCCTCGTTAATAAAATTCTGATGTCTGTGTTATTTATTTTCCGCATTATATTTTGTTATATAATTGAAATATCACAGGTTGTGCGTTAAGATCAATCGATTAGAATATCCAACCTTTGGTTGTTGATTTAAATTGATTGACACTTGAACATTGGTCTTTGGTACCGTTCAAGTTGGACCCAGGTATTATATGTAGATGGTGAGTGACCAGTTTCTCATCCAGGCTGATAGACGCATTTATGTGTCTAATTTATCCTCAATGTTTCGTATTGTTAGTACTCGTTTTTGTCCTTATTATGGTGTTTTGTGTGTTTGTAGGTATTTTTTGGAAATAAAGATTTTTGGAAAATTCGGCTCGAAAAGTTGCTCGGAACACCCCTGGAGGACATTTGATATTCGGACTCCCAGCTGTTGGATAAGGGGTGACCTTCTTCTTCGTTTGAAAATAAAATTTGGCGGGAAAAAATATCTTCACGCCTGGCAGAACTGAGTTGCGATTTTGGGAGCACTAGAAGGAGATTCAAAGGCTGAAAATCATTGGGTATCTTCCTTTGGGCCTAACAGGAATGGTATGGGTCGATTCGTCGTCCAAATTTGGCTAGATAACTCGTGTTGGAAGAAAACAGGGAGCTGTGCACGGGAAGATATTCACGGATTACAGCGTGATTCGACGAGTTTTGCTCGTGTTTGGTCACTTCAAAAGCATGTAGGAGTTAAGTAAGGAAGATTCAGCACCTATTTACAGCATCAGAAGCCGTGTAGAAGCAAAAAATGGAAATAAAATATTCCCGAGAATATTTTTATCAAAGCCGTGTAATGAGAGAATTTGAGGAGTTATTGTCGTGATATCTTTGCCCTGTCGAGTATATATATGTTGCTGAGGTCGAGTAGAAGGTTTATGGAGAGTTTGGGGAGGTTTTGGAGCACAACAGAGTGAAAATCAATCGAGTGGCAGAATAGTTTTCTGCTGCTGTTACACCAAGAACACGAAGAACAGACGACCAAAGACCGTCGTTCTTCAACAGTGCTAACGACTCGCTTTTGTGGGTCGCATATTGGAGGCAGACTTAAAGAAATAGTAAAAAGAATGATTAATTTTTATCGTTCTCTGTAACAATTCGGTTTGTAACACTTATATCTGTTACAAACCCGGTTTTTATTTGATATATCTCCTTTTCATCATTTGTAAGCACATTTGAGCAATAAAATCATATTTTGAGCGTGTTTCCAACATGATGAGCTAAACCCCATTACTGGGACGACGGAGGAAGACAAATTTCATACATGGGTAAAATTATTTAATTCTTTTTTAAGACTTTTGTATTAATTTTAATTGAAATATGATTTGAATTAATTGGTTGTCATTTAATTTGATGATGTATGCTTAGCTTAAATGTTTTGATACATCATGCTTAGGATTTACAACCAATCTTTTGAGAATCTATCTTGGCAAAAATAAGAGTCCATGTTTTTATTTGTTAAGCGATAATTGTTAAAAGAATTAATATTTGAACCTTTCGTTATGAGTTTGGCCGAATCCTGAGTCCCAGCACATCTCTTCATCCTGTGACAATTTTTGTATATATTTTTCTTTTATTTTCTTTTATTAATTCTTAAAATCAATCTCGTCAAGTCCGAGTGAACGACAACCCTTTTATTACTACAACATCATTGAAAATATCCATCAATTTTTGGCGCCGCCGACGCGGACTTGTGTATAGATTTGTTTTTAGGTTTTATTTTTATTTTTATTATTTTTGTTCTTTTTACGCCTTTTGGTATTTCTTGTTTGTTTTCAGATTTGGAACTGAGCTAAAGAAAAAGGGAGAAATCGGTGAAAACAAAAGCGAAGCCAAAGAAAAAAAAAAAAGAGGAATCCAAAAGGAGTAGAAGATTTTGTATATTATTTTTTTTTATTTTTTTTTAGAAACTGTAATTAGGTAATTATTTTTGGACATTTTTATTTTTTATCTTTGGACTTGGACACTGGACATTTTTTTTTTAAACCCTAAGGAAGGGTTATTTAAATACAAACTGCACAGGGAAGGACGACGATTACGATATCGTCTCGGCCCCTCGGGTTCGTACATGACATAGGAGTCGTGGCCCGAGTCGACTTCAACGGTTCATCCCCCGTCTGGAACGGGAGGTAAGAATTCTAAACACCCGCAAATCCCTTGCCAGCGGGTTTACTGGATGATTTCGTGTGAATATATGTCGAGGAACTGAATCCGGCTGCTTTAATTTCCTAGTAAAGGGCAAGGACAGGCCATACAAGATAAGAGTTCGGATTTCATCACCGTTCTCTTCTTGCCCGCCTTAGGAAAACGATACCAAACGCGAACCTAAGATTAAAATACTGACTAGAACGAGACCGATAGGGTAACGAGCTTAATAGGAAAGTCATTCGAAAAATATTGGTTACTCTTTAAGCATACTTCGAAGTTCATGATGGTTTCTGTGAGTTGAATGCGTGACTGCGCCGCCTTGTAATGCGGTGAGGCCTTGGGTATCAAATCTCCACGCAGCTTCCCTCGCCTATATTCAACTTACTTAAACTCGGATTGATTCCAGAGGGGTTTGCTCAGATTGTAACGAATTCCCTTTCGAAGGATTAGAATCTGGTCTAGAAACAATCTAAGTGGAGCCATCATGCTTTTTGTTTGCTAGAAATCAGTAGGTTTGTTTTAGTCGAGTCAGCCTTGTTTTGTGTTTGTGTAGAATTCCCTTGCAGTTAGGATGTCAAACTGGTATTATAATATCCATCACAATGAATATGAATATCCAACTGAACATTATGGACATCACTCTTTTTATGACCATAGTGTGAATAGTGGTTGGGAACGCCAACCTTTGGAAGGTTATGGGTCATACCATGGTGAGCCTAATTACTATCCACATGTGCATCGGTCATTCGAGCAAGAAGATTATAGTAATAGTTCTTCGTCTCTAGAGGATACAATCAAACTTTTGAAAAGTAGTCCTTATTATGATCCTTCTGTTCCTCTTCCTTCTTTAGAAGATACCCTCAATAGATTAACTCAAAACTTAGATCCAACACTAAGGGAACTTTCTTTGGAGGAGACCCTTGAGAGGATAGCCGAGTCGACACGTAGACTTGAGTTAGAGACGAATGAAAGTATTGCTCGAAATAACTTGAATTTCCAATATAGTGTATCCAATAATACCTTTGAGAATGAAGATAGTTATGCACATAATCAAGATGATGAGGTTAGAATTGGTAACACTACTTGTTTAGATGAGGTTCAACCATTTTCATGTTATTATAATAATGATTATGATGAGGATAGTGTTGATGAAGAATTTGAAATAAATAGGCATAGTGATCAGAATTTGCTACTCCAATTGAGCTTTATAATAATAGAGTTATTTCGGTTCAGATCATAATAATTTTAACAATTATTCACCTATTCAAAAGGACGAGGATTTGACTAGAGATACTGTTTTAGACGATGTAGTATTTCCTGTTTACGAAGTCGATAATGATTTAGAGGAACGAGTTTATCCTGAGAATATTATTTTAGAGTCTAACGATTTAAAAACAATAGTCTTAGACGAAGAAGATGAACTCGTAGAGCTTTTAAATATGAGTGAGGATGCATCACCTGAGTATAACTTAGAAGAAGCAATTGACCATTTTCAGGATTAGATGATCTAGAAATTAGGGAAATTGTAGCTAGTCTATCTAGAGACACCCAAAATTCTAAGTTTGGGGGTGATTATCATTCTCCTTGTGCCTTACCTTTAGCTCTTACAGAGATCCCTCACTTGGGACTTGACATATGTGCCTCAACCATTTTACAAGATTATCTTCATACACGTTTTCCGAACCTAGTTGTGTCCATAAAGAAGTTCGGTTGTTAGAAACCCATCCTCCGGTTGATGTGGTTAACCTGAGGCTATGATACCACGATTGACTTTGTTTTCCCACCAAAACCTTCCTTCCAATTGTGGGAACGTATAAGTTTCAGATGTGTCAATTATTAAGTTTTGAGACTAAACCTAATTACTTTAGGATATTAGGGTCGACACACTTTGTTTAAGGAAGACCACCACTCTCTTTGTGGTCAGTTTGTGTGAGTCAAATCGATTGACTTAGAGGATCCCCAATTATTCGGAGTTATTGTTATGTGCGTCTAAGTTCCTACTTGAGTATTTCCGGACTCTACACAACCTGATCTTAAGAATCCTTCTTTTGAGGAAGTCCAGCCCATGAAAACATTTTATTTAGACCCGTTCATAGAGCTTGAAACTGAGCCACAACTAGATATAGTTGTCTTAAACAAAAAGTTGAATAAGGGTATGTTCGATATCTTCATGGTTTATTGCAATTTTCTCTTATTTTGGGTAATACTTTTTGATCCAGATGACCCACAGTTATTCCGGTTACTGTTATATGATTCTTCGAGGTGACTAGTTCTTTCTTAGTCCATTTTGAAGACTTTAAACTTAGCACTTCTTGGGAGGTAACCCATGCTCATGCAACACGGTAATATCTTTCCTTACTCTTCTCTTCAAGTGGTAAAAGTTTCTCATTGTTCATGCTTTTAATTTCATCTTTAGAACATTGAGGACAATGTTAGATTTAAGTTTGGGGGTATGGGAGAAACTTTTTAGTTGCAATAAATAAACTCCAGAGACTAGAAATTTATGCTTATTAAGGTTGGCACTAACTAATCTAAGTGGATGGGAACATCTTGGTTGTAGGAGTTGAGGAACCAATCGATTAGATGGAAACATCTAAAGAGTCTATTCATAAAAGCACGAGATTCAGTGTTAGAAACCCATCCTATGGTTAAGGTTAAAAACATGGTAGTTTCGCCATATCCTCGAGATAGAAACATCGAAAGAGTCATGATCACTTCTTTTTTTTATTTTTACCATTGCTAGGGTGAAATAGAGTGACTGAGATTCAAAAAAAAAAAAAAAAAAAAAAAATTGAGACCAGACCATTAGACCAACGGAATAAATACAATAAAGTCGACCACTTTGGTACCCTTGTATATGCCGGTGAGTTGACCTAGAGTTAGGTTTATCGACCACTGGTTCCCTTGTATATGCCAGTGTGTTGATATTAGTCCAGACCAGTATCTCAGTCCATTAGGATAGGTTCACCTTAGCTAACATCTATGTTTTTCTCTACATCCATCTTCTTAATCTTTCCATGTGATTGGTTGACCCCGGTTTATGATGTCTAGAAACTATCTGAGTAGAGCTCTGTCACTTTATATGAATTTTAGTATGCTTGAGTGCAAACTCGTGTACAACAATTGGAATTTCGCATCAGGGTACTTCCTCCTATAGTCAATGATTGTATGCCAACCAAGGAGATTCTTTAGTGCCTTCCAAGGTTCTGCGTAGATAGCTAGGGTGCGGAGTAATGGTTTTGTGGGTACACCTCGGTAAACCCTCCAGGAGACAACACTCCGCCACTAGGGCCACCTAGGGGTTCAAATGATTTTTATTTTTTAGAATAAATTTGCTCGAGGACTAGCAAATAATAAGTTTGGGGGTATTTGATAGACGCATTTATGTGTCTAATTTGTCCTCAATGTTTCGTATTGTTAGTACTCGTTTTTGTCCTTATTATGGTGTTTTGTGTGTTTGTAGGTATTTTTTGGAAATAAAGATTTTTGGAAAATTCGGCTCGAAAAGTTGCTCGGAACACCCTTGGAGGATATTTGATATTCGGACCCCCACTTTGGATAAGGGGTAACCCAATTACTAAGGGGCACCCAATTGATATTCACACCCCCAGCTGTTGGATAAGGGGTGACCTTCTTCTTCGTTTGAAAATAAAATTTGGCGGGAAAAAATATCTTCACGCCTGGCAGAACTGAGTTGCGATTTTGGGAGCACTAGAAGGAGATTCAAAGGCTGAAAATCATTGGGTATCTTCCTTTGGGCCTAACAGGAATGGTATGGGTCGATTCGTCGTCCAAATTTGGCTAGATAACTCGTGTTGGAAGAAAACAGGGAGCTGTGCACGGGAAGATATTCACGGATTACAGCGTGATTCGACGAGTTTTGCTCGTGTTTGGTCACTTCAAAAGCGTGTAGGAGTTAAGTAAGGAAGATTCAGCACCTATTTACATCATCAGAAGCCGTGTAGAAGCAAAAAATGGAAATAAAATATTCCCGAGAATATTTTTATCAAAGCCGTGTAATGAGAGAATTTGAGGAGTTATTGTCGTGATATCTTTGCCCTGTCGAGTATATATATGTTCTTTGAGAGGTCGAGTAGAAGGTTTATGGAGAGTTTGGGGAGGTTTTGGAGCACAACAGAGTGAAAATCAATCGAGTGGCAGAATAGTTTTCTGCTGCTGTTACACCAAGAACACGAAGAACAGACGGCCAAAGACCGTCGTTCTTCAACAGTGCTAACGACTCGCTTTTGTGGGTCGCATATTGGAGGCAGACTTAAAGAAATAGTAACAGCAACAGTTAATTTTTATCGTTCTCTGTAACAATTCGGTTTGTAACAATTATATCTGTTACAAACCCGGTTTTTATTTGATATATCTCCTTTTCATCATTTGTAAGCACCTTTGAGCAATAAAATCATATTTTGAGCGTGTTTTCAACATGATGAGCTAAACCCCATTACTGGGACGACGGAGGAAGATGAATTTCATACATGGGTAAAATTATTTAATTCTTTTTTAAAACTTTTGTATTAATTTTAATTGAAATATGATTTGAATTAATTGGTTGTCATTTAATTTGATGATGTATGCTTAGCTTAAATGTTTTGATACATCATGCTTAGGATTTACAACCAATCTTTTGAGAATCTATCTTGGCAAAATAAGAGTCCATGTTTTTATTTGTTGAGCGATAATTGTTAAAAGAATTAATATTTGAACCTTTCGTTATGAGTTTGGCGAATCCGAGTCCCAAAGACATCTCTTCATCCTGTGACAATTTTTGTATATATTTTTCTTTTATTTTCTTTTATTAATTCTTAAAATCAATCTCGTCAAGTCCGAGTGAACGACAACCCTTTTATTACTACAACATCATTGAAAATATCCATCACAGGCCAGGCATTTCCTTGTACGTCCACGCGAATACATCTTGATATTCCTTAAGAAGGTCCACAAGTTTTTCGCGTTCGTCAGCACATAGAGTTGAGCTGATGGAGACAGGCCATGGAGATTCCTCACTTCCGATGTTGACAACTTCGAGTTCATCTGTGGTGGAGTTAGTTCCATCATGCAGTTTTCGTGGTGCATCCGGCACCTCCTCTTGTGGCTCGCTGCTGTGATTGCATTCCATTGGGCGGAGAGACTGGGTGGTAGTCTCCCCTGCTAATTGCTAACAGCGGCGCCGATATACGGTTTTCCCTTTTTCGTCACGACTTGCAATAAAAGCCCGCTCTCGCTTGGTATGAGCATGAGTCATATTTCCGTTTGATGAGGGGAAATTGGCGTGTTTTTCTTTTGGAGGGATGACGCGAGATTGAGTCTCTTGGTACAACGATGTGAGCCTGTACTCTTCTTCGATTAATGTCCATGTCGGGAGTGGAGTGCAAAGAAATTTGCCTGACGAGTCCCGCGAGTTTTCCTTTGGTTCGAACATCTCCATACCATAGATTGGTGCATAAGGAGATAATGATGCGGGAATGCGAATAAGTTCTTCATTCAACACGGTCTTTAGGCACTGGTGATATGTTGAAGGAATGATCCTATTATCGTGGAGCCACGGTCTTCCCAGTATCATGTGGTAGTCTGGCTCCTTTTCGATTACCTCGAATTTTACCTTCGACTGGATTGGTCCTACCGACAGATTCAGGTTGATGTACCCATACGTGCTGGTTAGGTTGCCTTCGAAATCTGTCATCATGGTAGGCTGTCGTACAATTTTACTTGGCCGCACCTTGGCTGTCCTGAGTGTTCTGAGAGTAATAACATTGGAGGACGCCCCCGTGTCGATAAGGGCCCTTTTGAACTCTGAATCCTTGATGCGAGCAGTGACGTGCATGGCTCGGTTATGTCCCTCTTCTGCCATCATGTCGTCTTCAGTAAATATAACATTGTTGACGGACATTTCTGACATTCTTGAAGCCTCCGAGCGTAAAAGAACCAAACACGCATCTAGGGTTATTTGATTAATCGCAGTAAATGTCTCCGCTTGCTGGTCCTTTGAAAGGTGCAGAAGTTCGCATAAACTTTCCACCAACGCGGCTGCTTCCTGGTTCACCGGTCTCTGATTAGTGGTGAAGGTATTGACTTGAGAATGATCATGCGGGACGTCAGTCCCCAGTGTTGGAATTCCCGGGGCGGGTGGACCGCTCAAATCTGATGTAAATCTTATAAGAAAGTTAAGTATGTTGTTTATTGTCTCCTTCATCAGGTCCCCAGTGTTGGAATTCCCGGGGCGGGTGGACCGCTCAAATCTGATGTAAATCTTATAAGAAAGTTAAGTATGTTGTTTATTGTCTCCTTCATCAGGTCCATATTCCTTGTGTGGATTTCCTGAACTCGTGCCAATTCAGTCAACCTTGGAATTCCTCCATCGGCTGCGCCATTAGGTGTCGTGCTGGGGAAAGAGACATCGCCATTCTCCAGAGTCGGAGCGGAATTTGGGATCACGGACTCGGTTCTAAGATCGACCATCTTCTGGAAATTGAGTTGCAACCGAGAGATTTGACCTCCTACTGTGGTCGCCAATTGTTTGTGGGTGGAAACCGTTTCTACTGATTTTGGTAATTTCGGGTGTGTGGGTGAGAAATGAATCTAAACCCTAAACAATGCACTGCACGGGAGTACTTTTGATTCGAGAGATCAATCTGTACAATCCTGGCCTAAACCAAGAAATGGTCGTTCCAGGCTTGCTTCAGTCACAAAGTGAAGGAGAAGGGTTGGTCTTAGGGAGGGAAGCGAAGAGAGTGTTGATACTAGAATCGTTGATTCTGAAGGTGTGGTTTGTTTTATGACTTGTATCGGAAGTAGAACTGGTTAGCAGAATGGAAAGCTACCAGGTGATTTCTAGATACTGTATTGTTGCCGACCCAAAACTTGTTGTTTGGTGAAAATAGGTGAAGCCTATTTATACAAGTCATATTGAAACGTA
Source organism: Papaver armeniacum (assembly GCA_023531295.1). Classification (NCBI taxonomy): domain Eukaryota; kingdom Viridiplantae; phylum Streptophyta; class Magnoliopsida; order Ranunculales; family Papaveraceae; genus Papaver; species Papaver armeniacum. Next base: position 53,399 of record JAJJWW010016660.1, read on the forward strand.
GCGTGGTCTCGTAGGAAGTGAAAACGATTGAGTGGTGGAAGAATAGAGTAACGTGTAACCGTCGGACGTTATGCTTCCATGATGAGGGAAGTGAATTTGTGTAACCGTCAGTCATTACGCTTCCATGATGAAGGAAATAAATTGTTTACACCGTTACTTTTCACCACCACTAATTGTCCTACTTCATGACACTTTCTTGTAACGGGCGCATTGCATGCCGCACGCCGTAAACCGCCAGACCAATACCCTGATGAGTATCCCCCAGTTTGTGACATGTTTGATGTCTCGAGTGTTTTCGTGGAAAACGTGTAGCAGGTTGCTATGTGTGGCAAGTCAAAGTCAAGAGACTTTGCCATAGGAAAATAACATGTGATGCTATTAGGCTTGCCTTGGTCGGCCGCCTAAAACTTTTCACAAGTCTGTCAGTTTGGTGGTGAACTTGAATGGCTGAGATTACATCTCATGAGGAAGGGTAGTCGTTGATTATGGCCACATATTTGTTGTGTAACAAAGTGGCGTCATTAGCATAGTGGTGCCTGGCGTAGCCGTGACGTAGCGGGTTGCCTGGGACTTGCTGCAAGTCCGTCAGTTCAGTGGCGAACTTGGATGGCTAAGATTGCATCTCATGAGGAAGAGTGGCCATCGATTATGGTCGCATCTTGTTGTATAGCGAAGTGGCGCCATTGACATAGTAGCGCCTGGTGGAGCCATGGAATAGCGGCATGCCAGTGGCGTTGTGGCATGGACACGCCTGTGGCATTGTAGCATGGCCAAAGCTAGGATTTGGCATCGTGGTAAGAATTAGTGCTTGGCGGCGTGGCCAAGGCTAGGATTTGGCACCGTGGTAAGAATTAGGGCTTGGTGGCGTGGCCAAGGCTAGGTTTTGGCGCCGTGGTAAGAATTAGGGCTTGGCGGGGTGGCCAAGGCTAAATTGGCATGCTACCGCGGCAGAGTGGCATGTTGGCATGCCGATCAATATGTTGTTGTGGTAAGGCGCGTTTGGCTTGCCAGTTAGTATGGTGGCGCGACAGGGTGCGTTTGGCCTTTAATGTATGGTGGCAAGTTTGGAGCAACTTGATTGGACGAGGAAAGGGGCCGGAAAAGCATGGGCGTGGCTACACTTCTGGTGAGAGTGTGGCGGCTTTAGAGCGACCTGATTGGTCGATGGGAAGTGGGGCCGACGAGTATGGGCCCAGCCACAACTTATGTGCGCGTGGCTAATTTGAGGCGACACGATTGGTCGAGAGAAATAGTGCCGGTTTAGGAAGGGGTTGGCCAATGGCAGGTGGCGCCAGTTGGCCCAAGGCATGGCCACGCCTCCCTTTGCTGCTGCGGCTCCCTGTTTTCTGATTATGGGCAAGTTTTTGCACCTGCTAATCCATGGCGGATTGATTACCTAGTTCGCCTAGGCTTAATTTCGACAATCAAGGTCTGATATACCGCGCGAGGCGCAAAACCCTAGCTTCTGCAAGTTAGTCAGGGAAATTGATTGAACTTTATGTGTTGACACAGAGTTCTTTTAAGTTCATTGCCAGAGAGCAGCATGCTTTTCTGATTGAATACCTTATGCAAAGACCTTATTCTTGATATTTGGAAATTCGTGCTACTCTGCTGCGAGCGAACACAAATCGTCATGCCATATCAACCTTAAGGGTTCAAATAGGAGAACATAGCATAGAAGGCATTCAAAGGAACTTATATTAAGTGAATATAGGCGAGGCGCCGAAATTTACAGAACATCTGGGATGGTTGCTACATTCGCCAGTCTGGATAAATTTCATGTAAGTATATTGAACGGCTCAATAAATATGCCGGTGGAGAGGTTAGCACTCACGGCACCGTTTCCTTACAGAGTGACGTCACATCAGATGCAAGGTTTTACGATTTCAACCCTAAGCTAAAAACCACCATCAACACCGTGTTATTTTCTCATGGGATATTGGTGCTAGTGTGTATGACTCAAGTCAATTATTGATAGTGATGACAGATAATTCCGATTTTTTTCCAGAAGATGCATGTATATCTCCTCACTTTATATTTCTCTGGGCTACCAGGTAAATTCACCGAGCACAATAGCACGTTACATATTACCGTTATCCTGTGTTTGCATGAAACAATTAACAAGTATATTTCCGATGGCTATGTGAACTGGTTATATAACCATAATCCTGCTTACATTGTTGATGACCTCTGTAGATTTTTCATGACTATATACATTATTTGTGCGTGAGCCATAACAGGTTAACCTATAAGGATTTGTTAGTAGTCAATCCCAATGAACCCCTCAGTTGTCCTTCTCAAATGCGACCTTGGTACACTTACATCAGCACATATGTTGGTACCATTGGCACTAGATGGCAGTTGATCATTAGTGAACTCCTTCTAAACCAGCTATCTCTCGGGCGTAGTCATAGTGCAAGCCAACTAAACAACCCGTGAGATTCTACTCTCCAATAATTCAATTTGAAATATTTCAAATTAAAGTGTGTACCCTCGTTAATTATAAAAATCAAAATTACCTTCTTACCATTATCATCACCATCAACCATCATACTCTCTACCTTCACATATCCATGGCCTCTTCTTCAAACTCAAAATTACTTGAAGCTATTAATCTTGTTAGTCAAATGAATTCCTCCCTAAATATTCTTGAAGATCTATTTCCCAAAGTATTTATAAACTCAGAAAAGACCCTCCCTAAGAAAGACATTAAATGTAAATGGTGCTTTATCAGTAGATTATGTAATAGAGCTTCACACGACACTAGAACTATTGCTAGATTCATCAATAACAACCGGGAGTTCAAAAGAGGTAGTGAAGTTCATCTACGGGGATTTTTTTTTTTACTTAATCAGGTTAGGAAGCATGGATGGCTACAGATTCTTTATACAAGGGGGTACTAGAGGAGTCTTTGGCAAACTAATTGTCCTCATTGAAGTGCCTCCATCTTATCTTGACCATATTGATGAACCAAATTTCTACTCAGTCAAAATTTGGGTCCTTGTCAAAAGAATTCTGAGGCACATTTTATTGAAAATCGTACGACTCACGAGTTGACTCCTAGGATTCGAGTCAAATATTCTCATTTCTCTTCAACTCGTACATTTGAAACGAATCTTCGCTGAATCGTGAAGATTCCTTTTTTTTTGTGCGATTTTGAATTTTTTTCTTATTTACTTTTAATATCCTCCTAAAAGAATGAAATGTAAGGTGATAAAATAGAAAGTTAGCCATCCAGGATCAAACCTTAGACCTCCCTTATGCTCATAACTCCCCTAACCACTATGTCACACTGCCTGTTTTGATTAATTTGGAAACTACTTAAACTATATAACATACTAAACCAATAAATATTCAAAATGGCCAGATATTTGTGACTTTTGTGGAATGTTTTTCATAAATCAATATTATTTATAGGAAAACATACGATTCAAAAATAAACCATGAATCTTCGATTCACGATCAACATACAATTCGATTCTTAAAAATAAAAAATGATTCACGTTTCGGTTCACAATTTAAAAACCTTGCCGAGGCATATAATTCCAAATATAAGCAGATCAGCTAGAGTTTTTCAAGATGCTAAAAAACCTTATGGCGGAGAAAATGATGAGAAAAACATAAAAATTCTCCTTGATATTGATATTGTTAGGATTTTGTTCTGTATACAAAGCCATATGGCTGAAATTGGACTTTTGGTAACATAAATTGAAGCAGAAACAGGGATCTAATGTTGTCAAAATCGTGGCTAAAAGGCTATTTCGGGATAAAAGTGTCTACAAGGTTTGTTTGGAGTAGGAAACTTGTATGACGGTTTGGAGGAGTGTTTTCCAAGTTTAGGATTTCTTAATTAAGGCGTGAGGCTATTCTTAGAAGTTCTTTAAAACTTGGGGAACATGGATGTAACTACTATATAAGAGTATTTATATGGTGAGGATAAATTCATTATCTTGATTATTCTCTTGTAGAATCCTCTTGTCATTCCTCTTGACAAGATGTGAGGGTCACAACCATTATGTCCTACACTGGTTGGTGATGGGGCAAAAATTACATGAGAGGAGAGACTTGTAGTGTGAATCGGGTATGGGGGAAATTTAGGGTTTATAGGGTTCGTATGCGAGAAGCTAGAATTCATGATGTTCTTCACGTTCTTATCTAAAGTCGAAGCAACTACGGCGGTGGAGGTTTGTGGAAGAAGAAGAACAAAGGAAGGGGTAATGTAACACCCCGATTTTCAGGCCCGGATTCTGCCTGAATCCATTGCCCGAAGTCCGAAGTGCTACGTCAATATCATAGCCGAAGCCCGGCTACTAAGCCCAAGCTCATTAAGCAATTTATTTGGACAAGATTAGTTCATATTAATATTTATTTGTTAAGCAATTTATTTGGGCAAGATTAGTTCATATTAATATTTATTTTTTAAGAAATTTATTCGTTCATATTAATATTTCTAGGGCTAATTTAATTTATGTCCATGTTACCAATTTTGTCGCAGCGGAATACTCGAAAAATTATTCAGGAAAATTTAATCGTTGATTTAACCTAATTTTAAAGCCACCGGAAATAAAACACATTTTGGTTCTCAAATAAAAATATTAACACCGTTCAAGTCTTAAGATTTAATTAATAAGTAACGATTTCAACACCAAATTGTAAAACTAAAAACTGACAAAGGTAGACTCCTAGGCTTCATACGAGTTCCACAATTTTTGATAATTATATGGACAAAATACTGATTTGAAAATATTACTAGGTATAAATTTTTCAGGATTTTTAAATTAAGTTTAAAAATTAAAACTGTGACATTCTGTTTTATAAAAATTATATAAAATAACATACAACTCAAAATTGGATGAGACTCGTCATTTTAAAAAGATAAAGGATAAATGTTGATTTTCTCATAATGAACTAAGGTCTAAAAATTAGTGGATCATAGTTTTAAAATAGGATGTTTATAAGACATTTAAAGTTGTTAAATATTTTCTCAATTTAAGACTGGTACAAAGAATAATTTTAAAAATACATATACAACTCTGAAAATTCTACAATTTTCATCAAACGTCCCTTAAGATATTTTACATTTATTACAAAAAGAATCATGCCAAAACCTAATAGGAATTTAAAATGATAAATAGTCAACTCAACATCATACAATATTGTACAACTTTGAAACTAATATTTAGTTACATCTTAAAATCGAATTTTAGGCATCAACGACAACTTTAAGCATTTTAAATCATTCTCTAGGCTCCATGTTGATCAAATCCTGGTCATGAATCAAATATGGAATTTTTGTCATAATACGACGTCAGTCTTGATACTCAGTAGGAAAAAGAAGCAACAAAATATTTTTTTTAACTCTTTTAGTTAATATAATCATGATTTTAATCACAACATGCATATCTCACATCATGTCATCCATATTGCAACAACAATACAATCAAAATTCAATTTCAATCGCTCGCCCCAGGGAGCCAATATCAATTAAACGAATCAAACAATCAACCGCTCCCCCCAGGGAGCTAAAACCGCTCGCCATAGGGAGCCCCACGTGGTTTTAAGAAATCAAATCCATTCCCACGGATATCTCGTATCCCATCAAAAATATTTTTAAAGATAATCATGCACACAACATCAATCATACCAAAATCATGAACCAATAATTTTTAAAGAATTTAATCAAAACAATTTGAAGATGCTTAACCTAATTTTTCAGCAGCGTAGAGATGCAATCGAACAATTTGAAGATACCAAAATAATGATGCAATCGAACTTACGGTAGAGATGCTTAACCTAATTTTTCAGCTGCGCGTTTCCACCATTGTAAGTATACCTCATCAATGCAGAATACATTTTTCACGTGCCTTGAAGGTGGATCTAGACAATGTGCTAGCACATCCTGCAGATTTACATGTCTGGCTTCAACTACTTCTTCTTCCTATCTGCACCTTAAACTTGTATGTCCCAAAATGTTCTATTGAGGAACGCTCTGGCAATAGGAGAAAACTTCAGACTGCTGCAATAAACCATGCCATTCAGACATGGAATGAACCAAATGGGTGCTCTCACTTGATTCACAAGTTGCTCTCACAACAAAAGTAGCCCCCAAGGCAGTCTAGCAAGAAGAAGAAGAAGAAGAATGACCCTAATCCGGAGGCTTGTAGGAGGAAACTAGGCTATGGCCATTATTCAGTAGCCATACGTATCTTATCCTCTAATGGCATTGCACCATCTACACCTGACATATTATTTGATCTACAGCAGAAAGACCCATATGCACCCCCTCCATCCATTCCAGATGAGGATATCTCATTCTCAGCATTAACTGTCGATGCCACTGCTGTTCTCAATGCACTGAAAAGTTTCCCTAAAGGTACATCATGTGGGCGGGACGGGCTCAGAGCACAACACCCCTTGGATGCGATGAGTGGTGCAGCTGCTGCAGTGGATGATGAACTACTGCAATTTATTACAGGGTTGGTTAATCTATGGCTAGCAGGTATGTGTCCACCCATTCTTGGTGAATTTGTCGCAAGCGCACCTTTAACCCCCTTGCTTAAACCTGGTGGTGGAATTCGACCCATTGTTGTGGGCACAATTTGGAGAAGGTTGTGCTCCAAGTTGGCCGTTACTGTTGTCTCTAAGGACATGACATCCTACTTAGGCACCTATCAGTTTGGAGTCGGCATACCATGTGGTGGCGAAGGAATAATGCATTCTGCTAATAGGCTATTAGAGATGAAAGTTGGAGACAATACCATGACTATGATGCTCGTAGACTTCTCGAATGCATTCAATATAGTTGACAGATCTACGTTTATCATGGAAGCTAGAGCTCATTGCCCATGTATTTCTCGTTGGATTGAGTTTTGCTATTCAAAACCAGCCCGACTTTATTACAATGATTCAACTCTTTCATCTGCCCAAGGGGTACAACAGGGTGACCCACTTGGTCCCCTATTATTTGCATTGGCTTTACATCCTATCACGGAGAGAATCGCTGCTGAGTGCTCTTTGGATCTGCACGCATGGTACTTGGATGACGGGACGATTGTGGGCGACACAGTGGAGGTTGCAAAAGCTCTTAAAATTATTTAAGAGGATGGTCCACGAAGGGGTTTGCATTTGAATGTCACTAAAACTGAAATATTTTGGCCTTCCTTTGACCCTAGAATAGATATAGTATACATCTTCCCAGCTGAGATCGGCAAGCCAGCTATTGGAGTCAAGCTTTTGGGCGGCCCTGTTAGCTTAGATATGCAATTTTGCAGCGACATGGTTCAGAGTAGGGTTGAGAAGATTGTGCTCCTCATGGAAAAGGTTAAGAAATTATGTGACCCACAAAGTGAGTTATTGCTTTTACGGAATTGCAGTGGGGTGTCCAGGTTGTACTTCACAATCCGTACCACAAACCCTCTTGCTATTCACAGTGTTGCCTCATACTATGATCATCATCTCATGTAGTATTTGCGGAACATCATTGTGGTGATGGCGCAGGGTTTGGTTTACTACAACAACGCCTGGCCACATTACCAATTAAGGATGTGTTGATGGTGGATTTTCGTTTAAGGCTAAAATTGTAAAAGCCAAAATTATGCGCTGACATCCTGCAAAGGATAAAGCCACTGATAAGTGATGAATACTTCTCTACTTTACTAATTCACCTAGAATAGAGCATGTGGCAACAATCCTAGTATTCTGTGAATCAAATACACAAAATTCATCCGAGGTTGGAGCATGTAGCAACAATCCCATATACCCTATGAATTTATAGCATTATCAATTAATGCATGACCAGACCTTGTATTTCTGTCTTGTTCATTTGAACTCTCATTATTGGTACGGCATGATGACTGAGTGTTACTCTCAGCAGATTAACACAAATCTCCAAGTGTCACTAATGAGGCATGTACGAAATACCCGTACAAGCTACAACTCTCGGTGTGTTATACTAGCCCGATTGAGCATACATCTCTCGGTGTGTTATACTAGCCCGATCGAGCATCTGGACTGTCCATGTCAGTCTCAGAAATAATCACGACCACGCAAGTTGGCCGCATGATTTAACTAGCCTAGACGATCCTCGGCGGAGAGCGAGGCTACCACCTTAATGACCACCAGCGGGTCCGTTTATGCTCTGGTCGGTCGAACGCATGACATGCCTCCAAAACAATCACCAAATGCCAGCCTGGAAAAGGATGGTCGAACTGGTGAAACCATTTGGAGAAGGTTCACACGAACAAGGCCGCCAATATCGGTCTCAAAATAGTCACGACCAGACCAACTTCACAGGCGTGTTTGGACGGCGTGGATCATCCCATGACCGGTTGGACAAGCATTGTCCTGCACACTGGCGGGCCCACTTTCTCCTTACCTGACTGACTTTCTCACGACCAAGCCAGGGAGGAGCAAAGGCTCGCCCAAAGTTCGGCCGGCGTGATGCTTTAAGGGTCGCAGGAAATTCCACTAAGTGTCTTAAATTGATCACGACCATCCAACTTCACCGGCATGTTTGGATGGCTTAGATCAAGCCTATAACCGCCAGACAGGTATTGGCATGTTCACCACTGGCCCAATGTGGGTCCCACATGGTCGGCCTCCCCAAAAGAAGAGCGTAGCTTGCCAATTCGTCCAGCCAAAGTAGCGTGGACATGAAACCCTATTTAGGGTTTGCGGCATATCACATGTGTCGCAAATCAGTCACGACCATCCATCTTCGCAGGCATAGATGAAGGGTGTAGATGTAGACTCAAAGGGTCCCAAGCATGTCAATACAATCACCGTGGGCCCGTCTACATGTGTGACCAATCGACCAAGTCCGGCCATGGCCGAGCGCCTTGATTTGTGTGCCCAAACTAGGCATGGTCGCGCGGTTTACAATTGCAAACCAATCTTGACCACTCCTCTTCGCCGGACGAATCAAGTGGTTTAGATCGCACCCCTACGAGATGAGCTAGAATGGACATGAACACCGGTGGCCCACCTCCATACAGGACCAATCGGTCCCTCCAAAATCGCCCTCTAAGATCGAATTCGATTGAGCTGAAAGTGGGTGCTTGCGCACCTCCTAAACCCTAATCCAACGGTCGCAGATGTGGGTCGCAAGTCATCTCGTCCGTCCAACTTCGCCAGCTTGGTTAGGCAGCCCTGGACAGGAGTTAGGCGACCAGCAAGGCATCACCACGATCACCATCCACCACTCTTCCACATGAAGTAATCGGCCCCATACAACCTCCAAACGATCACTCGAAGATGGATGGACGCGATGCTATTTTAAGACGCTTAATTCGTGACTTACTCTGTTAAGCCTTAAAACAGCGATGCTTCACACATGCTGAATATATTTGATGCGTTACCTGCAGAATACACACGATATTTCATAAATATCGACTTCCTAAATAACTTAGTTATTTAATCCAAAGATCACATGCTACTTTACGTGGGTCCCACGATCCACACATTCGAGACATCAAACGTGTCACAAACCGGGGATACTTACTGCGGTATTGGTGCAAGCGATTTACAGCGTGCAGCGCACAATGCGCCATCACAAGAACGTGTCAGGAAGTCATGGACGGTTAGTGATGACGGGAGAAGTGGGCAAGACTGGTCGTGTGACACTAACACACAACTCCACTACTCCATCACTTAACTTCCTCCAATTCCCATGAGAGACGTGGGTTAGGCTTAATGACTTGTATAAATAGGTTCTCCTCCCTATTTCCAAAAACAAGACAAGACAGAAAACCAAGTGTTGATACAATCGTATCCCAACACCGTAACCGATAGCTTACATTCGCGAGGCCGGTTCGGCTTTACGATACAAGTCATACACAGACAACACCTTCACAATCTCAACACCTTCTTCGCTTCCCTCCCTAAGATCAACCCCACCTCCTTCACTTTGTGACCAAAGCAAGTATGGAACGACCATTTCTTGGTTTAGGCCAGAGTTGTACAGATTGATTTCTCGAATCACAAGCACTCCCGTGTAGTGCATTTGTTTAGGGTTTAGATTCATTTCTCATCCACACACCCAAATTACTAAAACCGGCAGAAATAGTTTTCACCCATAAACAGGATGGCGGCCTAGGTATTTACACCATGACAGCGACAGGGAATTACTGCTTCCTTGCTTCATGTGCTCAGACTCAGCACCTACAGGCCTCGATCCTAAAGCACTCTTCAACACTTGACTCTAGCTACAGATTTCAGCACGCTTTGTAGTCTTTCACTCTGAAGTGTGGGCTTTCTACCTCCACATTCGACATCAATGACGCTGCCCTCAGTATATGAAGAAACTGGCAGTCATCTACTTTGGTGTTGTTAAAGAGAAACTACCCACCAACTTCCCTTTTGTAAATGGGGGAAAACGATTTGCTGGTTTTACGGAATTGAGAAGACGTACGTGTGGAGACTCCTTGAACCGAGCGAAATGTTGAACCTCACACAGATGCACTGCAAGAAGGGAGTGCTTTAAGTTCGAGAGATCAATCTGTAGGACTCCGGCCTAAACCAAGAACAATGGCCATTCCAGAGTCAATTCGGTCACAAGAGAGGATGGGTTGATCTGTAGGAGGGAAGCTGAGAAATGTGTGAGATCAATGGTGATCTAAGATTGTAGGTGTGTTGTGAATTCAGCGTAAGAACGCTCTGAATGATTGAATTTTGCTCAATTGAGAGTGAATGCTCAGACGATGAGTTCGTGTAGACGAAAGATTGTCTGTATGAACTTGCCGAGAATTCCTTGTTTAGACGAATGTTCGAGTGTTCGAATCTTGTCCTTTCAATCAAGATTCAGAGATATTTTATAATGCCAGAGTTGAAAACACCATGATCCCATGAAGTGTGACAGTTTGCTAGTTTGCTGGAATCAGAGAGTGGGGACGTGGGAAATCGTGTTAAAACCAGTTGCTCATTGTGCGGAGACTTGGTTAATTTTCCACCCACTACTTTGCTGACTCTTCCAACTGATTACACGACTTGCTCACATTCTCATCGTGGGTGAACACACGTGCCGTAGACCGCCAGACCAAAACCCTAGTTAATATCCCCCATGTGACACGATTGAAATCTCGTGATTTGTGAAGTCAGTTGCTGACTTTATGGGACGATGAGTCCATGTATTGTTGAGTTGAACATATGTCTAAAACTCATGAATTAAATATGTCTGCTGAGATGAGGTATTATTATGTTGATTACGAGCAAGCTGTATTGCTGAATTATTGAATATTGATAGTTGAACCAATATTCTTGAATCTGAGCAAATATTCTTTGATTCGGGCAAATATTGCCGGTTTGAGCGAATGTTGCTCATTCGATGGATTGTTGGTAGCGAGGACCAAATAAAATATTAATTTAAGATACTCGACTCTTTGGGTCGAGCGAAATAAATAAAAATGTTGATCATGGAATCAACATAAAATTATCAGTATTTGAATCGCTCGAGAATCATGTTTCGCGAGCTCTGAATTCAAAACCCTAATTTTACTGAAATGATGATTTATTGCAAATCAAGTGAAGTAGGGACCGGCTACATGGGATGATAAGTTCACCATATAAGCCCAGATGCTCGAATGAACAAAATACCAAAGTTTTTTGAGGACCAGTTCGTGAAAGAATGATTAAATGCTGGTTTAATCATTTATTGAAATAATGCTCGTGTGAGCGACAAATAACAAAACCTATCCATGAAGAGATGAGGAACCGACCAAGAGGTCATGAGACCGGCTCTTGGTGGTCGTGGGACCAATGGATGGTTATTCAAGCAAACTCTTAATTGTTTTGAAGAAGTTTGAACCTAATATGAGCAATTGAGCAAATTAGGTTAAAATCATTAAAACATGTGGGATCGGCTGTTTGCAGGCCTTAGAGCCACCCTTGGTCAGTCAAGGGAATGTGCTCGTGTCACCATAGTGTCCGTGTTTCAGTCCTGAGAGTTTCGGTATTTTTCGATGCGCATTTGAGCAACATTCTGAGAAAATATGCAGAATCCAGGGTTTTGCTTAAACTTGGAAAAAATACATGAGATGATGAAAAATGATAAATAAAACAGGCAATTGCAAGGTGTGGGACCGACCACGTCTAGGGCATGGCCGGCCGGTTGACAAGCACGGTCCTACACTTTCCCAGTTTTATGTAATTTTATGTACTTTCTCTGATTTGAGGGAAATTCCATGAAACTGGAGAGTTTTATGAAATTAGGGAACTTCCATGAGATGAGGGAGATAAAATAATAATAATAAAATAGGGAATGATGGAGTGTGGGACCGGAAATGGCCAAGGCATGGCCGGCCGGCCAACGGCCACGGTCCCAGGGCACTCTTCCCAATTTTATGTAATTTTTTATGATTTTAGGGAATTTTCATAAAATCAAAGAGATTTGTTGAAACCAAGGTATTTTGTTGAAATCAAGGAGTTTTCATGGAATCAGGAAACTAAAACAACAAACAATAATAAAATAATAGGCGTGTGGGACCGGCTAGGGCATGGCTCTTAGGCTAGAGCCCGGTCCCACGAGTTTTCCTAATTTTATAATATTTTTCATGATTTTAGAGAAAATTTATAAAATTAGGGAATTTTCATGGTTTTAGGGAAAATTCATGAAATCATGGAATTTTCATAATTTGAGAGAAATAATAAAAAAATAGGACGTGAGGTGTGGGACCGACCAAGGCTAGGGCATGGCCGGCCGGCTGGTGCTCGGTCCCGCGATACCTTTCCCTAATTTTATTATTTCTTTGATAAAATCATGAGATTAGAGAATTTCCTTGAAACGAAGGAGATTTGCTCAAACGAGAGAATTTTCACGAGATCAGGGAAAAATAATAAAATATGACAAAATATAAAATTGGGCGCGGGACTGGTCATGGCATGACCGTCCAGCTGATGAGCTTAGTCCCCTGGCGCCTTTGCTAATATTTTATTATTATTATTTTTCCTTCCTATTTTGCATAAGTTCATCGTTCATTCATATTTTTGAAATGCTCGTTTGCGCATTCAAATGATGGTCTGTGCATTATTGCTAAGTACACTTGCACCATTTTAGTCGGGGCTTATTCGATGCTCAGATGCCTGTTTCGTTGAATATTTATCACTAACCCGTGGAATTCTGCTGATAAGAACCACGAATTGAAGTGACGAAATATAACGAAGAATCGTATAATATTGCTGGATATTCAAGCGATTAGAGATAATTAACTGATGGCTCTATACTAGCAGGGCTTCCTATCTAGGAGCATTAATTATCTGAAGGTTGAGAAATATGAACTTTCTGGAGTGTCATATTCCTCTTGTACAGTCAGGGAAAACCTGGTTGCATCCTGAAGACGTTATTGCTTTATACTAGTGTTTATGGGTGAAAACTATTTCTGCCGGTTTTGGTAATTTGGGGTGTGTGGATGAGAAATGAATCTAAACCCTAAACAAATGAACTGCACGGGAGTGCTTGTGATTCGAGAAATCAATCTGTACAACTCTGGCCTAAACCAAGAAATGGCCGTTCCAGACTTGATTCGGTCACAAAGTGAAGGAGATGGGGTTGATCTTAGGGAGGGAAGCGAAGAAGGTGTTGAGATTGTGGAGGTGTTGGCTGTTTTATGACTTGTATCGAAATCGAGGCGGCTTGCAGGATGTAAGCTATCAGTTCTGGTGTTTGAATACGATTGTATCAACACTTGGTTTTTAGTCTTGTCTTGTTTTTGGAAATAGGGAGGAGAACCTATTTATACAAGTCATTAAGCCTAACCCACGTCTCTCATGGGAAGTGGAGGAAGTGGAGTGATGGAGTAGTGGAGTTGTGTGTTAGTGTCACACGACCAGTCTTGCCCACTTCTCCGTCATCACTAACCGTCCATGACTTCCCGACACGTTCTTGTGATGGCGCGTTGTGTCTTTGCATGCCGTAAAACTGCAAGACCAATACCCCAGTAAGTATCCCCCAGTTTGTGACATATTTGATGTCTCGAATGTGTTGATCGTGGGACCCACAGAAAGTAGCATGTGATGCTGGATTAAATAACTAAGTTATTTAGGAAGTCGATATTTATGAAATATCGTGTGTATTCTATGCAGGTAACGCATCGAATATATTCAGCATGTGTGAAGCATCGTTGTTTTAAGGCTTAACGGAGCAAGTCACGAATTAAGCATCTTAAAATAGCATCACATCCAGCCATCTTCGAGTGATCGTTTGGAGGTTGTATGGGCAAACCACGCTTTGGCCGATCACTTCATGTGGAAGAGTGGTGGACGGTGATCGTGGTGATGCCTTGCTGGTCGCTTAACTCCTAACCAGGGCTTCTTAACCAAGATGGTAGAGTTGGATAGACGAGATGATCTGTGACGCTTATCTGCGACCGTTGATGAAGTTTTAGGGTTTTGAAGAGGTGCGCAAGCATCACTCTTCAGCTTGGTCGAATCCAAGAATGGGAGACGTTTTTGACAGGACCGACCGGGCATGCGTGTAGATGGCTTGCCGGTGTACACGTCCGTACCTCACTATCCTATGAAAGTGTGATCTAAACCACTCAATTTGTCCGGCAAAGAGGAGCGGCTGAGATTGATTTGCGACAGAAATCCCATGCCGCAAAGGAGTTGAATACCGCACGTCATGCCTACTTCGGGCGCGTGTTTCGAGACGTCCAGCCATGGTTGGCCTTGGTCGATCATTCAGGCGTGTAGATGGGCCCACGGTGATCGTGTTGACATGCTCGGGACCCTTTGAATCTACATCTACACCCTCCATCTATGCTTGCGAAGATGGACACTCATGATCGATTAGCGACACATGTAATATGCCGTAAACCCTAATTAGGGTTTTGGATCGGTCGTGTGTACACGACTTCAGCCTAACGGTTTGGCAGGCTATGCTCTTCCTTTGGGGAGGCCGACCATGTGGGGCCCACATTAGGTCGGTGGTGAACATGGTGGTACCTGACTGACGGTCCTAGGCCTGATCTAATCCATCCAAACATGCTGGTGAAGTTGGATGGTCGTGATCAATTTGAGACCTTAGTGGAATTTCCTGCGACCCTTTAAGCATTACGCCGACCATACTTTGGGCAAACGCACGTTGCTCTATGGATAGGTCAGGAGATGGTCGACCAGACAGGTAGAGAGGAGGCCCGCCGGTGTGCAGGACAAGCTTGTCCGACCGGTCATGGGATAATCCACGTCGTCCAATCATGCCGGTGAAGTTGGACGACCATGGCTGGTTTTGAGACTGCTGATGGCGGTCTTGTGCGCACAAGCTTTTCGAAGCTGCTCCACACCAGTCCAACCATCCTACTTTAGGCTGGTGTTCGGTGGTTATTTGGGAGGTATGGTATGTGTTCGACCGACCAGGGCATAAATGGGCCCGCTGGTGGTCATTAAGGTGGTAGCCTGCTCCTGCTGAGGATCGTCTAGGCTGGTTAAATCATGCGGCCAACTTGCGTGGTCGTGATTGTTTCTGAGACTGATATGGACAGTCCAGATTCAAATATACTCAATCGGGCTAGTATAACACACCGAGAGATGTAGCCTGTACGGGTATTTCGTGCATGCCTCACTATTAACACTTGGAGATTCGTGTTACTCTACTGAGAGCAACACTCAGTCGTCATGCCGCACTAATAATGAGAGTTCTTTGGGAACAACACAGGAAATACAAGGCTAGTCATGCATTAATTAATAATGGTATAAATTCACAGGGTATATGGGATTGTTGCCACATGCTCCAACCTGGATGAATTTTGTGTATTTAATTCACAGAATACTGGGATTATTTCCACATGCTCCATTCTAGGTGAATTAGTAAAGTGAAGAAGTGTTCATCACTTATCAGTGGCTTTATCCTTTGCAGGATGTCAGCGCATAAATTTGGTTTTACAATTTTAGCCCTAAACTAAAATCCACCATCAAAAACCAGCGACATCTTTGTCTAGGAGCCGTCCAATCTTGCGATTCTATACAGTATGAGATGTGTCGTGGTCTCAGCTGGGAGACTACACATCTACATCTTCTTTGAGAGACTTTCTCGATAAGAGGTTTTATGGCATGAGCTTTCACGCTTAGAGACATGAGTCTCAATACTCATCCGATTGCCGGATCCGGAGTAATTACTGAAATTGCTCGGTATTCATGAGATGTGTCGTGGCCTCAGCTGGGAGACTACACATCTACATATACTCTGAGAGACAGCCTTCTTAGTAAGAGATTTATGGCATGAGCTTTCATGCTTTAATGAGAGACATGGGCCTCAATACTCATCCGATTACCGGATCCGGAGTATAGTTTTACAATTTTACCCTTTGTCAAAAATCCACCATCTACATTAAGTCCCCTGCTTAGTGAGGAACAGTCATGTTCCTCAGTCAGCATTGAATGGTGATTTTACAGGTACAAACATAAATAAGTAATTGAACTTAGTCATAAGATAAGACATTACCGGATTTCGACTGAATGAGCAAACCATGGTTTGAGCGGAAACCCCAGTGGCATAATAGAGCATCATCCAGTGAGCATAAATTGGTGTAGAACCGCTGATTCGATGGTGGAACCTTGGTCGGTTTAGGATTCAAGGGCTGGGCCCGAAAATAAATCCTTGTTTTAGGAATAGACGCTCGTTCTTTCGTTAGTTTAAGGAACAAACAAAATAGACCTGAGTCTAATGATAACAATTTTGTCTATGAGCTTTCACGAAAACAAAATTTTATTTTTTAAATACGTGAGATTTCACAAAGTGGAATAAACTCTCGTTTCAAAGGTGGATGCTCGTACGAGAGAAATTTTTTTAGTAATAAAATTTTGTTTATGAGCTTTCATGAAATTTTTTATCTTCGAGCTTTCGGAAATCTTTGAAAATATACTCTCGCTTCAAAGATAGATGCTCGTGCGAGGGAGCAAAAAATATATAGATATATTTTTCAAATTTACATGAGTTTCACGTTAAATATATATATTTAGTAAATTAATGTTTTCATTTTGAACAACTGTTGAAAGTAGACAATCATACATGGTGAAATAATATCTGTATGTGAGTTTTCACAATTATAGAATGGACGTCTGTCCAATTTTGAAAACCAGTGAATGTTCACATAGTAAAAATTTACGTGGGTTGTTCACGGTTTTATGAAAATCAAGTCATGATTTTGAATAATGAATTTTGTTCTTCTTTGCAGGTTTGAAGGAGCGAACGAATTCTCGAGATTATAATCACTACAGCTAGTGAAATTGTAAATAGGTAAGAGTTGGATGGTTACCATTTTTGTAGACTCTGTTGTGAGCACATTTATTCCATGATTCATTGTTCACGTCGAAGCTGCGCTTTGTATAAACGATGTGCTGAAGTAGCCACTTTGCGAGAATGAGTGACTCCCATGATGATACTTCCAAAGATGGTGTTTCCAGAGATAACATCTCTACGGACGAAACTTTAAGAAATGGTACTTCTGGAACCTCTGGGTGATGGTGAGAGATCCTTCATACTGAGTTGTACTCCTGGTTATTTCATTAGCTTTACCATAGGATGATCGTGTAGTTACATCCCGGATCAATGTAGACTCCACGGAAATGGAAGAAAGTCTACGGGAGCGGAGAACCCAGAAGTAAGGACTACATGATGTTAGCAAATGACGTGTAGTCCCCAGTCGTTTCTTTGGTGAGTTGTTAGCGCTCCTTGTGTCATGACTTTTCCCATGCAATTAGGATCATGAGACCAAGGTTTGTTATTTCTTTTCAGACTTTTGCTCTATCGATTGACGGTCTTCAACTTGTTACCGGGCAAACAACTCATGAATCCAACATTGATGAAGAAGTCGATGTAAGTATCCTTTTTCGTGCAGGTGATCGTGGCATCTCCTTGAATGAAATAATAATAATTGTTGTTGATGAATCCAGGAAGAAATCATTGTAGATAAGCATCATGTTGATGAAGCGTGCTCTTCTTTGGGATATGGGAATATGGAGAATTCCCGAAATCCCGAACCGAATGGAGATAGCGGCGTTGCCAATGGAGATTTCGGCATTGCCGAGCCTTCAAATGATTTAGAGACTCCCCAAATAAGTATATCTCCTGTAATATCTTCATAGAAGTATGAAATTGCTGATTTGTGAATGAATGAATGAGAATCCATGTGAGTATACGAGTAATTTTGCAGAAATACGTCACCAGAAAATTTCAGACTTCAGCATTTTAGCAAAAACACCGTAGAATCTTCGTTCAAAGTCAGATTTTCGCGATCTGCATATGTATCATCAAGCCCAGAAAATATCCAAGCTTTATCGGAGAATATTTTTGAGTTTTGAGCATGTTTATGGCCTGAAAAAGGCGAAACAATAAACTTCCAGGAGACTTTCAGAACTGTTTCAGATTGTATGTTGTCCAATGTTTCGGCCACATATCCTTGCTCATTTCTTCAATTGCTTTGAATTTTGGATATATTGTAGAGGACAATCATACGAAGAGAATGGTATATGACCCATCCCTAGATTCTTCACCAATTGCTCCCATCTCTTCGGTTTGTACAGGACAGTGTAAAATCATCTTAGACGAGCTTGCTGTAAAACACTCATGTTGTGCTTTTAGACCATTCGCTTGTGTCTTGAACGGTTGTTGAAGGATTTAATGTCATTGATTCATTCGATATCAGGACTCTTTGATTGATACATGAGCATGGTGCTTGCAGTGCCATCTTGTTTCTGTCAGTCGTAGAAACATCACTTCTGAAACCCTGGTCACGGGACCATAACTGAGGTTGCTCTCAAGAGAGGATGATGTAATGACCATGGTGGCATGTCCCGGTGGTAGCATTCCTTTTGTGATGATTGACTAGCACAGGAGAGCCCGGAACCACGAGTGTTGGACTGTGAAATTGATCGTCAGTCCCCAGTATTTTGTTGAATCTCTCTCTTTCATTTTCCCTTCTTCTGGCAGGACCTAGATAGAGGATCCGGGTAGAAAAATTGATGTAAAGACCCAAGTGGTCGAAGTTGGAGGTACCTTGATGAAGGACTTAGCGAAAATACCTGGTGGACACCGATCGACTGTGGAAGTTATGAATCCCGTCTAAGAATTGCTGCTTGCATGTTGTATGCTCAGGAAGCTGTAGGAACCTCATACGACGTCGGAATCTGATGCTTGACCCCAATTTTTGAAGCTAAGTGACTGAGTTGTCACATGAGAAAAGAATCACTCAATTCGGAGTTGTAGAGGTCAGCCAACGAAGCGTGCACATTTGTGATTTGTAATCCCGTACAGAATTTTCAGACTTCATAAACCTAGTTGTAAAGGCCATATCTTTCAGCTCGTATGTCCGATTAATGCGCCCTTTTGGTATGTTGTAGAAGAGACATAGACGAACATCTTTTGTTGAGGAAGCATTGTCCCATTCCTCACCTATTGGTACGTTTTTGCAAACCCATGGCCTGAAGTGTGTTGTATCTCATTTGTAGAAGTGATGAGAACATCTTGTAGAAGACTTTGGATTATGCCCACCAATCGTGCCAGCTTTGGGAAGACTTTCATGTGAGCATGTTATCAGGTCTACACATCTTGATATGAATCATCGGTTCTTAGAAAAGTCCGCTTCATGTGTAACACTTCAGAGAATGATTAGTTGATGAAGCCCTGAGGATGTTGCTCCTGAGACCGTTGTTGGTGCTGAGACCATGAATGATTACGCTCCATAGATCCTTGTCAATGCTGAAATCATGGATGGTGTTCCTCTAGAGATTATTGTTGATGCTGATACCATGGTTGAAGTTGCTCCAAAGACCGAAAAGGCTAGAACCATGATTATAGATATAATCTTTGCTCCTTCATCCAGTGAGCCTTTTACATTCACGAACTATTTGATGAGTTGAGCGTCGCTAAGATGAAGGTGTACTGAGAGTTCAACCTGAATGCTCCTGAAAGCATAACTTTACCAGGCGGCTTTGTCGATGAGTCGATGTTGTTGCGGTAGATAGGATCAGCAGTTTTCATACTGGATGTGATTGGTGAAAAGAGAAAGTTCCTCAATCATGCAGGGACTTGTGATGTAGAGAAAACCCGTTGATGAAGTTTCATGGAATCACCTCAGGTTTCCCAGTGTATGTTGAAGGAGTTAGTGTCATCCATGTATGAATGATGTTGCATATGCTTCAGAAGTCTTATCATGGGATAATGAAGGCTTATCGATTGTAGTTTAGTTACACTTTGATCGTGCTGGTGTTGAATCAATGTGTCATCGTCGAGATATTTGTGTTGTACTCTTTGATTGGGAGTACAATTTGATTTAGATGCTTGAGCGTTGAAGAATATATTCCTTAAGCATAGAATGTCTTAGGGGTTTGATCATCTCAGCCCTGGAGTATCTTATATTGATTCAGCATCCCTTCGTTGCGGTAGTGGAATTTGACACTTGTGCAGACATCAGAGCTTTCTGATTTTGTGGAACACATGGACTTGCAGGAGAAACGCCCAAAGTGTTCTTTGCCATGTTTGGACATCAGTAATGAATGTTTCATTGCTTGATTCGGAGAAACATCAGATTCAACCACTTGGTAAAATACTAATGCGGTGAAGCTACCATTCATAACGTCTTGTAGATTTGCTAGCATAATTAAGTCCCCATGCTAGTATAACATGTGGGGAAATAAACGACATAGACATGGAATGAGACTTTCCTGAGTGCGGAACCTCTTGATGAATGTCTATGCATCTTTTTGGAGTTCTTGTTTCAACCTCGTTAAAGTTTGAAATTCCTCAAAGTACTCCGATGATGGAATGTCCGTCAAATCTTCTGGATCAGAACTTTCTTCGTTGGAGAGATGTGTAACAAAAGGCGCTTTGTAAGTACCCATCTTTTCAGCGTGGATCCACGCTCGTCTGAAGGACATGTCATATCCGGATCTTCGATTATGTGAAACTTGGCTTTTGTCCAGGTTGAACTTATGTTCACTTTGAGAGTGATGTAGCCATAAGTATTTCCGAGCGCTCCTTCAATGTCTCTGATTGAGATGGGAGCATGAGTGGATTCTTGTCGAGTGATGCATGTGGATCCGATGGTTTTCAGTGGAATGTTGTTGATGGAGGTGCCATCATCGATCAACGTTCTTCCAAATTCGTTTCTTCCGATTTGTGGTAAGCGGTCCCGATCGTACATGTCTTGGTCGTGGGTCGGAGGCTCAAGAATTATTTAGGAATGGACTTCTTAACACAATGTGGTTCGAGTGTTGTGAACATGTCTCTCCTTTATGCCTTCAACGAGATAGAGAGCAATTCACGTTCGACCAAGGATTGAACGGCCTTTTTGATAGGTTGTTCGAGAGAGTGTAAAGGTTCTGACTGGGAGAGGATTCTTGTGTACTCCTTCAGTCCCTAGTTGAAGCTATTGTGGATCAACCTTCTCTTTAAAAATGTGATTCAAAACTGCGCAGTTGCTTGTGGGATGATTGACGAACCTGTGGAAGCGGCGTATGAGGACTTTCCATGTCTTCTTGGTTGGTTCTTTCTTGACATATGGCAACTTGATTGCACCATCTTGTACCCAGACATCCAGGAGTTCGATCACCTCTTCAATGGAAAAAGGAAAGTCAGGTGCTTCTTGATCAAGAACTCTTGTGGTTGGTTAGAGGCTTGTGCATCTTGCTTATCCTTGCTTTGTGCTTTTGAAGGATATGAGGTATGCTTGCGCGGCAGTTTGGCTTTCCGTTTGCTCCCTTCTGCAATAGTGTTTGTGGAAGGCTGGAGGTTTTACTGCTTCTTGATCAGACGTCTGCTACTTGAGTGTCTCGCGGTTCTTCATAGCTTTTGTTCTTTCCATGTAAAGCGGGCGCGATAGTTGCCGATCTCTTCGCCCGCTTCATGAAGCTCGAGAAGGTCCGGGAAACGAAGATTTTCCAATAAAGCTCAGAGACAGGGATCATGCCGTTGATACACAAGTCTACCGATTGTTGCTCCGTGACGTTTGGATCATGACATTCCGGGCCTGGACTCGAATCTTTTCACGTAGTCATTGGGATGTTCATTGTTCCTCTCGAAACATTCTTCCAAGATCGAGAGAGAGTAATTTTCTCTGACACAAAGAAGTACTTTATGTAGAAGGCGTTAATCATTTCTCCCCAATTGTTGATAGTTCCTGGTGCGATGTTGTTGTACCAGTGTATGCCCTTTTGGAAGAGGAATCCTTTGCGTAGCGAAATAGTGGTACGGAGGTCTGGTGACGATGGACATGTGATGTCTTGTCTTTTCCACGGTTCTCCAAGATGTGTTCTAAATCTTCCGAGTAATGAAATTTGATGATTCCTTTGTTGATGGATTAAATGCTGCTTTTGCGGACTTTGTTGCCATCCTTTGTATGAATTGAAACTACTTCAGGATCAGCATCTGGAGATGTCTCTTTTTCTTTTCCCTTTCCTTGAGTCTTCTCTGACATCTTGTCAGTAAGATTTTTGAGATAATTACACAGCTCCTTTTGTGTAGCAGCCATGTCATTCTGATTCTTGGCAAGAGTTTCTTGTACCTTCATAAGATCACCTACGGTAGGTGGATTTTCTCTACGATTTCT